>SJYC01122891.1:0-31808 GCA_006408675.1 Madoqua kirkii
CCCCCCCCCCCACCCACCATGGGTGCGTAATCCACATTACAAGATATGAGCTTTCTCATTCTCACACGACTGTTTCATTTATTCATTCTATTCACTCATTTAACAAACATTGGTAGAGCAGTTCCTATGTGCCAGGCTCTATCAGTCACAAGTTCTGGAGTCCTATAAAAGCTTTGGCATCAGAAGGATCTAGGTTCAAATCGCAGCTCTGTGAAATTAAGTTCCTTACCATCTCTGAGATTATTTCCTCATATGCAAAATTAGCATGATAATTCCTCCCTTGAGATACTGCGAGGATTATGAGAGCTTGTGTAGGGAGATATTTGGTAGTGGTGAAGTTGGTTTAGTTACTAAGTTGTGTACAGCTCTTGCAACCCCATGGATGCCATCCCGCCAGGCTCCTCTGTCCATGGGATTTCCCAGGCAAGAATACTGGAGTAGGTTGCTGTTTCCTAACACAAGGTAAGCTTCACAGATGTAGTAGCTTCAAGGCTCTCTGCCTAAATCCAGGCATCATTGTGACACTTACCCTGTTTTACACAGTCCTGGTTAATTATGTTTTCCTCTGAAATCAGCAGTACTTATTGTCTGTTCTATCAAGTCTAGGTCTTGGCTTTTTCATTTACTTGGTAGTCTTTCTTCCTTTGCCGGTTATTCCATGAATCTCTACCTTTGACTTTGCCCATGGAGAAATATAGTTGCACAGGAAGGAGCCCAGAGCGAATTAGGAGCCAGAGATTGAGTCTGGATGAAGATCAGTGCAGGGGAAAAACTCACTTCACAAAGTAGAGTGAGGCCTGAAGAAAGATGAATAGAATCCTTGGAGGGCAAAACCAATACAGTGTTGTAAAGTAAAATAAAGTAAAATTAAAAATAAATAAATAAATTTAAAAAAAGAAAAGCAGAATGAAGCCCAGAAAAGAGAGGAAGAAGGGAGTTCCTTATGGCTATTCCAAAGAGACGGGGCATATTCTACAGTGTGGAGAGTCCCCCAGAGCATGAAGACTCTGGGATGGGGGGAATTGAGTGAAGGAGCTGGTTCATCACACCTGGATGGGGACAGAGTTCCCTTGTGGATTATGGGGTGCTCAACATAGTTGGGGACCACCTGCAGAAATGTTTACCGTATTTCTTCATCTCTTATCGTTAACTCTTGTAGGATATAAGCATCTTCAAGTCTCATTGGTAGGAAGAAAGTGTGCCGTAGACTCTGCCTCTGCACTTCCTGAAGCCGTTGGCTTGTCTGGATGTTTAGTCATAGGCTGGGATCCAAGAACACAACCGTAAGGAGTGGACGGATAAGAGAGAAAAAGTAGCGGTAAAGAGGCAGAAAGACATGAGAAAGTGGCAGTTACGGCCCCTGAATTTCAGTGTTACAGTTTTTAAAGTGAGATTCTAACCCTCTGAAATTGTGAGCACTTTTATGTGGGCATTTCTTTCTTTCTTTCCTTTTTTTTTTTTTTTCAAATCTCTAAGAAGAGGGTCAGTAGATTTCCTCAGATTCTCAGAAGACTGTGAATTGCCCTTACCTGGCTTTGCTCAGAGGAATGGTGTGGGCTGTTCTATGATTCCTTAACATCGACTGAGCCATCTCAATAGCTGCCACTGCGGGCGAGAAGAAAGGGTCAGAGGTGGTGGTGGTGTCTGTGTGGTGTTTAGTCTAAGTTGTGTCTGACTCTTTGTGACTCCATAGACTATAGCCTTCCAGGCTCTTCTGTCCATGGGCTTTCCAAGGAAAGAATCCTGGAGTGGGTTGCCATTTCCTCCTCCCAGGGATCTTTCTGACCCAGGGATTGAGCCCAAGTCTCCTGTGTCTCCTGCATTGGCAGGTGAATTCTTTACCACCAAGCCACCTGAACAGAGAATATAGGGCAATTCCACCCCTACCCCCACCAACTTCAGTAAGAGAAGTTTTTAAATTTTATTTTTTCATGTAGAAATACTTTTAAATTACACAAGAGTTGGAAAAATAACTAGGAAAAATGGAAAGTAGGATTATCTAGCTGAAAAGAGTCCCTTAGTTCTCTTGTATCCACTCCCACCATTGTAGGCAGGCATCCTGCAATAGGTACCTTGCATCGACTTGGTGTCCGTGGCTTCATCATGGATTGCAACCGCATAACATCCTTTATGCTTTACAGCTTTCCCTACTGATGACTCTATTTCTCACTTCCTATTTTCATTCTTGCCATGTAGACAATTTAACTGACACTTAGAAAGACTATTTAGTGGCATCAGTTCAGTTCAGTTCAGTCGCTCAGTCGTGTCTGACTCTTTGCGACCCCGTGAATTGAAGGATGTTTGCAACGTGCATTTTTAATCAAATATATACATATTTATGCATAAATTGACAAACAAAAAAATACAAGAAGACATTAAGAAAAACTTCAAATACCAGTTTTTGAAAATGGATCTTAAGATTCACTAGACTTTACAAAAGAAGAAATATCAATTATCAGGAAATATATAAAAATATCTTTAACTTTGTTAATAAATCAGACAAATTCAAGTTAAAATATCAATTCAAATGGTAAAAAACTGAAAGTTTTCCCCACACCCAAGATCAGGAACAAGACAAGGGTATCCAATTTCCCTACTATTATTCAACATAGTTCTGGAAGTCCTAACTACAGCAATTAGAGAAGAAAAAGAAATAAATGGAATCCAGATCAGAAAAGAAGAAGCAAATATCTCACTGTTTGTAGATGAATGATACTGTACATCAGTTCAGTTCAGTTTATTTCAGATACTATTATTCAACATAGTTCTGGAAGTCCTAACTACAGCAATTAGAGAAGAAAAAGAAATAAATGGAATCCAGATCAGAAAAGAAGAAGCAAATATCTCACTGTTTGTAGATGAATGATACTGTACATCAGTTCAGTTCAGTTTATTTCAGTCACTCATTCATGTCCGACATTTGTGACCCCATGAATCACAGCACGCCAGGCCTCACTATCCATCACCAACTCCTGGAGTTTACCCAAACTCATGTCCATCGAGTCCGTGATGCCATCCAACCATCTCATCCTCGGTTGTCCCCTTATCCTCCTGCCCCCAATCCCTTCCAGCATCAGAGTCTTTTCCAATGAGTCAGCTCTTCGCATGAGGTGGTCAAAGTACTGGAGTTTCAGCTTTAGCATCATTCCTTCCAAAGAAATCCCAGGACTGATCTCCTTCAGAATGGACTGGTTGGATCTCCTTGTAGTGCAAGGGACTCTCAAGAGTCTTCTCCAACACCACAGTTCAAAAGCATCAATTCTTTGGTGCTCAGCCTTCTTCACATTCCAACTATCATATCCACACATGACCACTGGAAAAACTATAGCCTTGACTAGATGGAACTTTGTTGGCAAAGTAATGTCTCTGCTTTTTAATATGCTATCTATGTTGGTCATAACTTTCTTTCCAAGAAGTAAAGTGAAAGTGAAGTCGCTCAGTCCAGTCAAACTCTTTGCGACCCTCTGGACTGTAGCCTACCAGTCTTCTCCGTTCACGGGATTCTCCAAACAAGAATACTGAAGTGGATTAACATTTCCTTCTCCAGAAGATCTTCTCGACCCAGGGATCGAACCCAGGTCTCCCGCATTTAACCCCTGAGCCATAAGGGAAGACCTCCAAGGAGTAACCATCTTTTAATTTCATGGCTGCAGTCACCATCTGCAGTGATTTTGGAGCCCCTCAAAACAAAATCTGACACTTTTGCTACTCTTTCCCCATCTATTTCCCATGAAGTAGTTTCCACTGTTTCCCCATCTATTTCCCATGAAGTGACGGGATCAGATGCCATGATCTTTGTTTTCTGAATGCTGAGCTAGAAAAATATTTATAATTAAATCCTAAATGGAAAAAAGTAAAATCCAATTACACAAAAACTTTGTGAAAAGTAATAAATAAAAGGTAAATTATTTGAGATACTATACATCTTTATGATTCTCCTGGTTATTTCTCACAGCTACAAGTTGGCTGCTATTGTTCTAGCCATCATATCTACATTCCAGCAGAAACTAAGTAGGAAGAATAAGGAGAAGAGGACATTGCTTAAATCAAGCAGCAGAAGCTTTCCCAGAATCCCACAGCATGATTCTACACGTGTCTCATTGACCAGCAGTTTGACACATGACCTGACCTGGTTGGGAAATAGACAAAGCAAAAGGAGGTTGAGACTGCGGTTGGGATCAGCCAATCAATAACTACTCCAGGTGGTAATTGAAAAGTTACCCTGTCTAACTTTTGATCTTAAAATAGGAATCAAGTCAGGCCAGACTATGAAAAGAAAGTTTCCTCCTCCCTCCTTTGCTCTCTTCCTCTCTTCTCTCTTTTGTATTATAAAATGTAAAATGTCAGGGGATGCCTTAATAGCTTTGAGGCTCATTGCTCCTCAATGTCTAGCTGTGTTTCCCTGTTCCTGTATATACGCCCTCCCTCTGCTCCACCCTTAGCCCACCTGCAACCCCACAGCAAGCCCAGCAGGAAAGCCTCCCTCCTGGAAAGTTCCCCAATCAGCAGAATCAGCTGTGCTTCACCTGGTCTTCAGCCTAATAAGTTTCACCTCCCTGTCAAACCGTGAAATTGTATAAATAAGCCAATCACGTCCCTCCATGCGAACAAAGGGCTACCTCACTCCCTTCACTACAAAGCCTGGCTCCTCGGCCTGTGGCCGGCTCTCTGCGCTCCCAGGTACAACCCTCGCGTGGTCCTGCCTGGCTTGCGGCGTCCTCCTCCTCTGCTCTGTGAGTACACGTGGCTAGTGATCTGCTGGCGTCTGGTGGTGTGTCTTCAGCCACCTGCTGTTTAGAACGAAGGAATCATCCCACACCAGTGGGATGCATAGGAGTTGATCAGAATACCTGTGCTGATACCACAACAGAGAACAAGATGCATGCAGGCCTTGCCCTTAGGGGGCTTACCATCTTGTGGGAAAGGTATTTGCTTGTATTCTGTGTTTGCTGCTCCAAGTACTGGTGTAGGGTGCTATGGAGAGAGTGTGTGTGAGTGTGTGTGAGAGAGAGACTGTGAGAAAGAGAGTGTGAGAGAGAGAGACAGTGTGTATGTGAGAGAGTATGAGAAAGAGAGTGTGAAAGGGTGAGAGTGTGTGAGAGAGAGACTGTGAAAGTGTGAAAGTGTGTGAGACAGAGTGTGTGTGAGTGAGTGTGTGTAAAAGAGTATGTGAGAGAGAGACAGTGTGTGTGAGAGAGAGAGTGTGAGAGAGAGTATGAGAAAGTGTGAAAGAGTGAGTGTGAGAGTGTGAAAGAGTGTGTGAGAGAGAGAGCGAGAGAGAGTGTGTGTGTCTACTGCAGAGAAGTCTGGGTAAGACTGAGTTACCCAGGCAGAGGGACTAGAATAGTCAGAGGAGGGGTTTAAAATTCAAGCTGAGAGTTTGAAGAGCTAAGAACAGAGGGAGAGACTGCAGAGGAACTGGCTGAAGCAGAAGCTGGAGAGGGACGCAGAGGCCGGGTCAGGGCGTCTTCTCAGCAGAGCGGGCAGGTTCAGGCGTTTCTGAGCAGCACTGGCACGCTGCCTTCAGCAGGAGTACCTGGATGGACATTTGCTTTTGGGAAGCCCTCTGTGGCCTCAGTGTAGACGATGGGAGGGCACTGGAATTAGGAACCGAAGAAACCCAAGGAGGCTTTGGCAGTGGTCTAAGCAGAGGGGCAACGCTTTACGGAAGGGACTGTGTGTGAGGTCCTGGACCAGTAGACGCAGAGAAACCCGTGGTCCCTCAGCGTGACTTTCCGCTCAGGGGCTTTTGTTTCCACCTTCATCACAAAGGTCAGGGAAGGAAAGCTACCTGCTTACACAGGACAAGGCTTCAATTGCTCATGACCCAAGTTTTATATTAGAACTTTCTGCATCTGCCAGTAAAAGAAAATATAGCTCCAGTGGCTTACAGGAATTGGACTTTCTGCCCTGCTCCCCAAAGAAAGGTGGTTGGTTCAAAGGAATCAAAGCAGATGCCACTTTGGGGGTCTCTCTCATTGTCCCAGGGAGGCTGCTGCAGCTGCATCCATTATGCATTCAAGGCAGGAGGAAGAATAAGTGAGACAGCCTGCGCTGGCTTTCTGTGACTTTATGTACCCTTGTAGCAGAAAAGAAAAATATTTTACAAATGACCTTTCCCAAATGATTCTGCTTCGTCCTCACACACACTGGCTACCCCAGCTGCATGGGAAGCTG
This sequence comes from Madoqua kirkii, assembly GCA_006408675.1. Taxonomy (NCBI): domain Eukaryota; kingdom Metazoa; phylum Chordata; class Mammalia; order Artiodactyla; family Bovidae; genus Madoqua; species Madoqua kirkii. The sequence goes on from SJYC01122891.1 coordinate 6,178, forward strand.
GGATGGCAAGCATCAATTTTTCAGGACCATCTGCAAGGAGGTAGAAAGGGAGAAGGGTGCTGATAATGGCGATTCAGCAGCCAATCAGCCACAAGTGTCTTATGCTGGAGGGAAACGGGAGGCTGTGGAGGCAAGCGTGCAGCAGGGGTCAGCCACAGTCGTGAATTTTATGAAAGGTTTGCTGGGAAACTACATTTAAGAAAATATATATGGTGACTACGATTCCCTTGACAGCACGACTGAGTGATTTGCAATGTACTTGCATTTCATGGCCCCGGTTCTAAGTACCGTCACTTCTTTCATGTCAGACACTTGAGTTGTTTCAAAATCACCAGGCTGGTCTGGTATTAAATTGCACATATGCACGTTCACATGCAGACCTTCCAGGAGCCCCCAGTGTATGGGGAGAAGCATGCTTGTTCTTCTGATGACTGTGGCATCGGCACAGTCAATTTGTCGGGGCAAATATGCTTCTTTCTAAGACTGGAACTCCAGGAAGATTAAAACTACCCTCTGCTCCAGGTCTTTTGCCATAGATCTGAAATCTAAATTCCTTGAAAGTACTTTTATGCCCATGGTATCATTGATTCTCATGGCAGTCCTGCAGAGCAGGCTTGGCTCACCATTTAGAAGAGGAAACTGACCCCCCAGATGAAATGATGTGCTTATAGTGTGTGAAGGTCAGCAGCCCTACTCCAAACGAAGTCTTCTGGGTTTAGATCCCAGCTCCTTTGAATGCTGGGCGACTCCGAAGACTTTGAAGCGAGGGCGCTGAAATACAGGAGGAAGACCAGCACTGATAAATGGAACTCTAATTCTAGCTTAGGAAAATCTGTGTGTCTATGTGATGATAAATCACCCTGAAACTTAGTCCCATAAGCCACCAATTGTTTCATCATGCTTATCGATTCTATGGTTCAAGAACCAAGGTCATAGTGGGGATGATCTGTCTGCTCTATGATTTGTGGGGCCTAGCTAGGGAGAGTTAAATGTTTGAGTTGCTCCATGACTGGGAACTGAAGACTTTCAACTTACATGTCCTGAATAGGAATGACTCCAACGTGGGCTCAGATGGGACTATTGACTTATGCATCTGTGTATGGTTTCTCGAGGTGGCTTGGGCACCCCATTTTTAAAATTTAGTTATTTTATCTTAAAGTATAGTTGATTTACAATGTTGTTGGCTTCAGTGTTCAGCAGAGTGATTCAGTTATACATATGTGCTGTGCTTAGTTGCTAGTCGTGTTGGGTTCTTTGTGACCCCATGGACTGTAGCCCACCAGGCTTCTCTGTCCATGGGATTCTCCAGGCAAGAATATAGGATTGGGTTGCCATGCCCTCCTCCAGGGGATCTTCCCAACTCAGGAACTGAACCCAGGTCTCCCACACTGCAGGCGGATTCTTTACTGTCTCAGCTACGAGGGAAGCCCCAGCTATACATACACCCATATACATTCTTTTTGTATTCTTTTCCCATATAGGTTATTATAGATTATTGATTAGAGTTTCCTGTGCTATGCAGTAGATCCTTGTTGATTAGCTCATTCACTGTGTGGTTGAGTAATATTCCATTGTATGTATGTATCACATCATCTTTATTCTTCTGTTGATGGACATTTGGGTTTCTTTCATGTTTTGGCTAGAGTAAATAGCACTGCAGTGAACATTGGGGTGTCTGTATCTTTGCAAAGTATGATTTTTTCTGGATGTATGTCCAGGATTGGTATTTTTGAATCATTTAGTAGTTCTATTTCTAATTTTTGAAGGAACCCCATACTGTTCTTTATTATACTTGTACCAAGTTACATTCCCACCAAAAGTGTAGAAGGGTTCCCTTTTGCCCTCATCCTCTTCAGCATTTATCGTTTGTAGATATTTTGTTAATGTCCGTTCTGCCCAGTGTCAGGTGATACTTCATTACAGTCTTTTCTAGTTTGATAATGTTCATTATTTTATAGTTTTTGTTGACATGTAATTTAATACCTAAAATTTCAACATTTTAAAATGCACAACTCAGTCTGTAATACAGTTGTACTGACTATTATTCACTGGTTTTTAGTATATGTGCAATGTTGTTCAAACATTGCCACTATCTCATTCCAGAATATTTCCATCACCTCAGAAATGATACCCAGTGCCTCTTATCAGTCACTTTCAGTTCCCATTAGTCCTTTACCTGAAAAGCACTAATCTACTTTATGACTTCATGGGTTTGCCTGTGGTGGATATTTCATATACGTGGAGTTGAATAGCATCTGTTACTTTGTGAATGACTTCTTTTGGTAGCATAATGTCTTCAAGGATGAGTATGTTGTAGTGTGTCAACCTTTCATTCCTTTCCGTGGAAGAATAACACTCCATTGCATGACTGCTTTGTTTATAAATGGATCAATTGATGGACATTTAGGTTGTCTCTTCTTTCTGACTATTATGAATAATGGTACTATGAACATTTGAGGATAATATTTTTGTGTGAACATGTTTTCAGTTCTCTTGGGTGTATACCAAGGACTGGAATTGTTGGGTCATATGGAAACTGAATTTTTAAGGACCTGCCAGAGTTTACCACCATGATTGCATTATTGCAAGTCAGTTGTATAAGAGGATTCCAATTTTTCCAAATCCTTGCTAACACTGTTTATTTCCAGTGTTCTTGATTATCCCATCCTAGTGGGTGTGTAGTGGTATCGCATGGTGGTTTTGACTTGTATTTCCCTCATGAGCAATAATATTGGCCATCATTTCATGCATTTTTGTCACTTGCATAATCTCTCAGGAGACATGGTTATTCATATGCTTGGATAGTTTGTAATTGTTTTTCTATTTTTAAAAAAAAATATTGAAGTATAGTTTTACGAATTTGTGTTAATTTCTGTTATACAGCAAAGTGAATTATTTATATGCATACATATATCCCCTCTTTTTTGGATTTCCTTCCCATTTAGGTCACCACAGAACAACAAATAAAGTTCCCTGTGTTATTCAGTAGGTTCTAATTAGTTATCAATTTCATACATAGTGGTGTGTATATATGTCAATTGCAATCTCCCAATTTATCCCCCTCCTCCCTTTCCCACTTGGTGTCCATATGTCTGTTCTCTATGTCTGTGTCTCTATTCTGCTTTGCCAACGGATTCATCTGTACCGTTTTTCTAGATTCCACATACGCATTAATATATGTTTGTTTTTCTCTTTATGACTTAACTTCTTTCTGACAGTCTCTAGGTCCATCCACATCCCTCCAAATGGCACAATTTTGTTTCTTTTTATGGCTGAGTAATGTTCCATTGTATATACGTACCATAGTTCTTTATCCATTCCTCTGTTGATGAACATTTAGGTTGCTTCCATGTCCTGTCTATCATAAATAAGACAGCAGTGTAAAAGGGTTCCTTTTGCTCCATATCTTCTCCAGTACTGTTTGTAAACTTTCTGATGAGGCCATTCTAACTGATGTGAGGTGATACCTAATTGTAGTTTTTATTTGCATTTATCTAATAATTACAGATATTGGTCTTTTCATGTGTTTGTTGGTCATCTATATGCTTTCTTTGGAGATATGTCTATTTAGGTCTTCCATCCATTTTTTTGATTGGTTTTTTTTTTTTTTTTTTTTGAGCTGAATGAGCTGTTTGTATATCTTGGAGATTAATTCCTTGGCAGTTGTTTAGTTTGCAGATATTGTATCCCATTCTGAAAGCTGCCTTTTCTTCTTGTTTATGGTTTTCTTTGTTCAAAAGTTTTTCAGTTTAATTAGGTCCCATTTGTTTGTTTTTATTGTTCTAGGAAAAAAGTGAAAGTGAAGTCATTCAGTCATGTCTGACTCTTTGCGACTCCATGGACTGTTGCCTACCAGGCTCCTTAGGCGACAGTCCATGGAGTTTTTCAGGCAAGAGTACTGGAGTGGGTTGCCATTTCCTTCTCCAGGGGATCTTCCCGACTCAGAGATTGAACCTGGGTCTCCTGCATTGCAGGCAGATGCTTTACCATCTGAGCCACAGGGAAGCCAAATCATTGTTCTAGGAGGTGTGTCAAAAAAGATCTTGCCCTGATTTATGTCAAAGAGTGTTCTGCCTGTGTTTTCCTCTAAGATTTTTTATAGTGTCTGGCCTTAGCTTTAGGTCTCTGCTCCATTTTGAACTTATTTTTACATATACTATCAAGGAGCATTCTCATTTCATTCTTTAACATGCAGCTATTCAGTTTTCCCAGCATCACTTATTGAAGAGACAGTCTTTTCTCCATTGTATTTTCTTGCCTCCTTTGTCATAGATTAAGTAACCATAGGTGTGGAGGGTTATCTCTGGGCTTTCTATTCTGTTCCATTGACCTATATTTCTGTTTTTGTGCCGGTACCATATTGGCTTGATTACTGTAGCTCTGTAGTATAGTGTGCAATCATGGAACCTGATTCCTCCAGCTCTATTTTTCTTTCTCAAGCTTGCTTTGACTATTCAGGGTCCAGATGGCGCTAGTGGTAAAAAAACGCATCTGTCTATGCAGGAAACTTAAGAGACTTGGGTTCACTCCTTGGGTTGGGAAAATCCCCTGGAAAAGGAAATGGTAACCAACTCCAGTATTCTTGCCTGGAGAATGCGATGGACTGAGGAGACTGGTGGGCTACAATCCATACAGTTAAAAAGAGTCAAACACAACTGAAGTGACTTAGTTGTCACTTTACACATACCACATACAAACTGTAAAATTTTTTGTTCTAATTCTGTGAAAAATGCCATTGATAATTTGATAGGGATTACACTGAGTTTGTAGATTGCTTTGGATAGTCTCATCATTTTCACAGTATTGGTTCTTTCAATCCAAGAATATGGTATGTCTACATCTGTTTGTATGGTCTTGATTTCTTTCATCAGAATTTTATATTGATAGTTTTCTTCGTTCAGGTCTTTTGCCTCCTTAGATACGTTTATTCTTGAGTGTTTTATTCTTTTTGTTGCAATAGAAAATGGGATTGTTTTCTTAATTTCTCTTTCTGATATTGCTAGTGTATAGGAATGTAAGACATTTCTGTGTGTTAATTTTGTGTCCTGCAACTTTACTAAATTCATTGATTAGCACTAATAGTTTTCTGGAAGCATCCTTAGGATTTTCTATGTGGCGCACCATGCCATCGGCAAACAGTGACAGTTTTATTTCTTATTTTCCAAGTTGGATTCCTTTTATTTCTTTCTCTTCTCAGAGTGCATGGCTAGGACCTCCAAAGCCATGTTGAATAATATTGGCAAGAATCGACAATCTTGTCCGGCTCCTGATCTCAGAGGAAATGCTTTCAGTTTTTTACCACTGCGAATGATGTTTGCCATGGGCTTGTCACATATATAGCCTTGATTACATTAAGGTAAGTACACTTTATGCCCACTTTCTGGAACATTTTTATCACAAGCTGGTGTTGAATTTTGTCAAAAGCTTTTTCTGTAACTATTGAGATGCTTACATGGTTTTTATTCAGTTTGTTAATATGGTGTAACACATTGATTGGTTTGTGTCCCTTCAAGAATCCTTGCATCCCTGGGATAAATTCCACTTCGTCATGGTATATGATCATCTTAATGTGTTGTCGAATTCTGTTTGCTAGTATTTTGTTAAGGAATTTTGCATCTATGTTCATCAGTGATATTGGTCTGTAATTTGTGTATGGGTGTGAAATTGTTGTCTGGTTTTGGTATCAGGGCAATAGTGGCCTGGTAAAATGAACTTGGGAGTATTCCTTTCTTTGCAATTTTTTGGAAGAGTTTGAGAAGGATCGGTCGTTAGCTCTTCTCTAAGTGTTTGATAGGATTTGCCTGTGAAGCTACCTGGTCCTAAACTTCTGTTTGTTGGAAGATTTTTAATCACAGTTTCAGTTTTATTACTTGTGATTGCCTGTTTCTGTTTCCCATTTCTTTCTGGTTCAGTCTTGGAAGGTTGGACCTTTCTAAGAATCTGTCCATTTCTACTGGGTTGTCCATTTTATTGGCATACGATTGCTTATAGTAGTCTCTCATGATCCTCTTTATTTCTGTGGTATTGTAACTTCTGTTCATATCTAATTATTGATGATGAGTCTGACTAAAGTTTTATCAGCATTATCCATCCTCTCAAAAAATTAGCTTTAGGCTTCATTGATCTTTGCCATTGTTTCTTGTCTCTCTTTATTTCTGCTCTTATTCTTATGATTTCTTTTCTTCTACTAACGTTGGGTTTTATTCTTCTTTCTCTAGTTGCTTTAGGTATAAGGTTAGATTGTTTCCTTGAGACTTTTGTTTCTTGAGGCAGGATTCTATTGCTATAAACTTCCCTCTTAGAACTACTTTCATTGTATCCCATAGATTTTGGTTCATTGTGTTTGGGTTGTCATTTGTTTCTATGTATGTTTTGATTTTCTCTTTTATTTCTTCAGTGATCTCTTGTTTATTTAGTAGCATATTGTTTACCCTGCATGCGTTTGTGTTTTTACAGTTTCTTCCTGTAATTGATTTTTAATTTCATAGCATTGTGGTCAGAAAAGATGCTTGACATGATTGGAATTTTCTTAAATTTACCGAGGCTTGATTTATGCTCCAAGATGTGATCTGTCCTGGAGAAAGTTGCACTTGAGAAGAAAGTACTCTGCTGCTTTTGGATGGAATGTCCTATAAATATCAATTAAATCTTTCTGGTCTAATGTGTCATTTAAAGCTTGAGTTTCCTTATTGATTTTCTGTCTGCATGATCTGTCCATTGGTTCAAGTGGGGGTGTTAACATACTCCACTATTATTTTTTTTACTGTTTATTTCTCCTTTACTGACAGTTACCCTTTGCTTTGTGTATTGAGGTGCTCCTACGCTGGATGCATAAATATTTAGAATTGTTGTATCTTCTTCTTGGGTTGGTCCCTTGGCCATTATGTGGTATCCTTCCTTTCTCCTTATTTTTTTATAAAGACTGTACAGTATTTATTTTCAAAACTATTCTGTCTGATATGAATATTGCTACTCCAGCTTTATTTCCATTTGCATAGAATATCTTTTTCCACCCCCTTACTTTTAGTCTGTATATTTCCCTGTCTCTGTATGCTGATAGACAGCATATATATGTATCTTGTTTTTGAATCCATTCAGCTGGTCTGTCTTTTGGTTGGAACATTTAATCCATTTACATTTAAGGTAATTAACAATATATATGTTCCTATCACCATTTTCTTAACTGTATGGGACAATTTCTACCCTTTTGGTGGTTTGGTGTGAGGTGTTTTTGTAGATATTTTTCTTCTCTTTTGTTTCCCAACTAGAGAAGTTCCTTTAGTATTTGGATAAAACTGGTTTAGTGGTGCTGAATTCACTAAGCTTTTGCTTGTCTATTAAGCTTTTGATTTCCCTGTCAAATCTGAATGAGAACTTTGCTGGTCAGAATATTCTTTCTTGTAGCTTCTTCCCTTTCATCACTTTAAATATATCATCCCACTCCCTTCTAGCCTGTAGTGTTTCTGCTGAAAAATCAGCTTATAACCTTACAGGAATTACCTTGCATGTTATTTGTTGCATATCCCTTCTTGCTTTTAATATTTTATCTTTCTCTAATTTTTGTCATTTTGATTAACATGTGTTTTGATGTGTTCCTCCTTGGTTTATCATGTATGAAACTTTTTTCTTCCTGAACTTCAGTGAATGTTTCCCTCCCCATGTTAAGAACATTTTTTAGCTATTATCTCTTCAAATATTCTTCAGTCCCTTTCTCTTTCTTGACTTCTTCTGGGACCCCTACAGTGCAAATGTTGGTGCACTTAATGTTGTTCCAGATGTCTCTTAGACTGTCCTCATTTCTTTTCATTTTTCTTTCTTTCTTCTATTCTGCAACAGTGATTTCCATCAATCTGTCTTCCAGCTCACTTATTCATTTTTCTGCCTTATTTATTCTGATAGATTCCTTCTAGTATATTTTTCAGTATTGCAGTTCATCTGTTTGTTTTATAAAACTTCTGGCTTTCTATTAAACATTTCATGTATCTTCTTTGTCTGTGACTCCATTCTTTTTCTGCGATCCTGAATCATCTTTACTTTCATTCTGAGCTATTTTTCTGGCAGATTGCCTATATCCACTTCTTTTAATTTTTCTTGCAGAGTTTTATCTTGTTCTTTTTCTCTGGGATAAATTTCTCTGCCATCTTATTTTGTCTAACTTTCTGTGTTTGTGTTCCCTGATCTCAGGCTGCAGGATTATAATTCTTATTGATTTGATGTCTGCTCCCTGGTGGGTGAGATTGTTCCAGGAGCTTATGCAGGCTTTCTGGTGGGCAAGACTGGTGTCTTCTCATTGGTGGGTGGAGCTAAGTCTTATCCCTCTGTTAAGCAGGGCTTGTCAAGGGCTGTGTTGGCTCAGGACTACTTTCATCAGCCTGTCTGCTGATGGGTGGAGCTGTGTTTTCATCCTGTTTGTTGTTTGGTGTGAGGTGTCCTAGAAATGGAGCCTGCAGGCTGTTTTGTGGGGCCTGGTCTCACTGCCAAAATGGTAACCCCCAGGAGAGCGCATGCTGATGAGTATTCCATGTAGTATCTGCCACCAGCATCGTTGCCCTCATAGTGAGCCATTGCTGACTCCCACCTCCCCAGGGTATCCTCTAAGACCTGCAGGTAGGTCTAACTCGGGCTTTTATGGAGTCAACTGCTTTGTCTTAGGTTCCAGTGTACATGAAACCTTGTGTGACTCCTCCAAGAGTGGAGTCTGTTTCTCCCATTCCCACGGAGCTCCTGCACTTAAGAGCTCCTGTACTCCTGCACTCAAAGTCAAATGCTCTGGGGTCTCCTGCTCCCAACACCAGACCCTCAGGCTGGGAACCTGATGTGGGGCTCAAAACTCGCTCCTGTGGGAAAATGTATCTGTTTTCCAATATGATTATTTTCGTTTGTGGGTTGCTCATCTGATGGGTATGGAATTTGATTACATCATGTAAATACATTTTTTATTTTACATTGTGGCTTCTTTGTCTTTGGGTGTAAAATATTTTGTGGTAGGTTCCAGTCTTTTCTGTTAGTGATTGTTCAGCAGTTAGATGTGATTTTGGTGTTCTCGTGAGAGGAGGTGAACCCAGGTATTCCACTCTGCCAGCTTGTCTTTTGTCCCTGGCTTCAAATATTCAGTCCAGATGGTCTCAAAAACACCTTGGTCTCTCAAGTCTGTGTCCTTGGAACACCTCCCACTATGGGAACAAGGGACAGAAGGACATTCCAAGGCGGGAGTATGTGAGATGCCTCCAAGTGCATAAGACTAACTTCCAAGTCAACCAGTAGTCACACCCTCTCTGTGGCCTCATGAATCTCCAGGCTCCAGCCCCAAGGACCCTATGGTAGGAGCCTGACTTGGACATCCTTGAAATGTGGGCATCAGGGAATTGTTACAAGGTGGCTCGGGGTTCTGAGATATTATGTGCCAGTGAACAAGGCAAAAGCTGAGCAGCCCTTTAGAAGATGCACAGTGTCATTTTCACTGTGCTACATCAGCTAAAGTAGTCTCAAATCCACTTGGATTCAAGAGGAGGGGATTCCTCCTAGTGAGGGGATATTTGCAGCCATATTTTAAAACCTGTGCAGACACTAATCTATATTAGCTACCTTTATTTTGAATTTTACCAAAGAATGTTCAAACTACCACACAGTTGCACATTTCTCACACACTAGCAAAGTAATGATCAAAATTCTCCAAGCCAGGCTTCAATGTATGTGAACTGTGAACTTCCAGATGTTCGAGCTGGATTTAGAAAATGCAGAGGAACCAAAACTCAAATTGCCAACATCTGTTGGCTCATAGAAAAAAAGCAAGAGAGTTCCAGATAAAAAGGCTTTTGACTACGCCAAAGCCTTTGATTGTGTGAATCACAACAGTGGAAAATTCTTAAAGAAGGGAGTACCAGACCACCTTACCTACTTCCTGAGCAATCTGTATGCAGGTCAAGAAGCAACAGTTAGAACTGGACATGGAACAACCGACTGGTTCCAAATTGGGAAAGGAGTATGTCAGGGATGTATATTATCACCCTGCTTCAGTTCAGTTTAGTCGCTCAGTTGTGTCTGACTCTTTGAAACCCCATGGACTGCAACACACCAGACCTTCCTGTCCATCACCAATTCCTGAAGTTTACCCAAACTAATGTCCATTGAGTCTGTGATGCCATCCAATCATCTCATCCTCTGTCATCCCCTTCTCCTCCCACATTAAATCTCTTTCAGCATCAGAGTCTTTTCAAATGAGTCAGTTCTTCACATCAGGTGACCAAAGTATTGTAGTTTCAGCTTCAACATCAGTCCTTCCAATGAACATTCAGGACTGATCTCCTTCAGGATGGACTGGTTGGATCTCTTTGCAGTCCAAGGGACTCTCAAGAGTCTTCTCCAACACCACAGTTCAAAAGCATCAATTCTTCAGCACTCAACTTCTTTATAGTCCAACTCTCGCATCCATACATGACTACTGGAAAAACCATAGCCTTGACTAGACAAACCTTTGGCAAAGTAATGTCTCTGCTTTTAATATGCTGTCTAGATTGGTCATAAGTTGCTTTCAAAAGAGTAAGCGTCTTTTAATTTCATGGCTGCAGTCAACATCTGCAGTGATTTTGGAGCCCCCCAAAATAAAGTCTGTCACTGTTTCCCCATCTATTTCCCATGAAGTAATGGGACCAGATGCCATGATCTTCGTTTTCTGAATGTTGAGCTTTAAGCCAACTTTTTTCACTTTCTTCTTTCACTTTCATCAAGAGGCCCTTTAGCTCCTCTTCACTTTCTGCCATAAGGGTGGTGTCATCTACATATCTGAGGTTACTGACATTTCTCCTGGCAACCTTGATTCCAGCTTGTACTTCACCCAGCCCAATGTTTTTCATGATGTACTCTGCATATCAGTTAAATAAGCAGGGTGACAATATACAGCCTTGACGTACTCCTTTTCCTATTTGGGACCAGTCTGTGGTTCCATGTCCAGCTCTAACTGTTGCTTCTTGACCTGCATACAGATTTCTCAACAGGCAGGTGATCTGGTATTCCCATCTCTTTCAGAATTTTGCACAGTTTATTGTGATCCACACAGTCAAAGGCTTTGGCATAGTCAATAAAGCAGAAAGAGATGTTTTTCTGGAACTCTCTTGCCTTTTCAATGATCCAGCAGATGTTGGCAATTTGATCTCTGGTTCCTCTGTCTTTTCTAAAACCAGCTTGAAGTTCATCTGGAAGTTCATGGTTCATGTATTGTTGATGCCTGGCTTGAAGAATTTTGAGCGTTACTTTACTAGCATGTGAGATGAGGGCAATTGTGCAGTAGTTTGAGCATTCTTTTGCCTTGCTTTTCTTGGAATTGGAATGAAAACTGTCCTTTTCCAGTCCTGTGGCCACTGCTGAGTTTTCCAAATTTGCTGGCATATTGAGTGCAGCACTTTCCTAGCATCATCTTTTAGGATTTGAAACAGCTCAACTGGAGTTCCATCACCTAGTCCCATCACTTCATGGCAAATAGATGGGGAAACAATGGAAAAAGTGACAGATTTTATTTTCTTGGGCTCCAAAATCAGTGCAGATGTTGACTGCAGCCAAAAATTAAAAGATGCTTATTCCTTGGAAGAAAAGTTATGACCAACCTAGACAGCTTATTAAAAAGCAGAGACATTACTTTGCCAACAAAGGTCCTTCTAGTCAAAGCTATGGTTTTTCCAGTAGTCATGTATGGATGTGAGAGTTGGACTATAAAGAATGCTGAGCATAGAAGAATTGATACTTTTGAACTGTGGTGTTGTAGAAGACTCTTGAGAGTCCCTTGGACTGCAAGGAGATCTAACCAGTCCATCCTAAAGGAGATCAGTCCTGAATATTTACTGAAAGGACTGATGCTGAAGCTGAAACTCCAATACTTTGTCCACCTGATGCTAAGAACTGACTCATTGGAAAAGACTCTGATGCTGGAGAAGATTGAGGGCAGGAGGAGAAGGGGACAACAGAGGGTGAGATGGTTGGATGGCATCATCAACTCGATGGAGATGAGTTTGAGAAAGCTCTGGGAGCTGGTGATGGACAGGGAGATCTGGCTGCAGTCCATGGGTTGCAAAGAGTCAGACACAACTGAGTGACTGAAGTGAACTGATTTTGAGTTGATATTGCAGATGAAAAATACATTGTACTTTCTTTTCAGAGCTTTTTATCTCCAAATGTGTTTATCTGCCCCTAATACTATCCCTTACTAGTTGTGTGACCATGGAATCTTTCCTAGTGTGTCTAAATCCCTGAGATAATAAAATGGAAATAATACTTAGCCTTCTGTGAGAAGGATATGTGACTATATATGCAAAGTTGTTTGCAAGAACCTATTCTACGTTTATGCAATACACCTAGTGTTCAGGTGCCAAGCTCTGTTCTAAGTGTTTCACATACCTCACTTAATCCTCATTTACCTCTATGATGTAGACTGTGTTTTCATCTCTATTTCAAGGATGAGTAAACAAGTGCAGAGAGGGTAGTGACTTACCAATGGTCACAAAGCACATATGTGAAAATCAAGACTTAAACAGAGTAACCTAGTTCTAGTGTCTGCCACCCTCAATCCCTCTGATATGCTGCCCAGTAGATAGTACAGATGTAATTTATACATGCATATATCATTTCTTGAACACCCACAGCGGGTTAAGGCCGCCTCTGAGCTGTCTCTCCAGGGGCTCATCCTGAAGGAGATGGTGAACAAAGCACATATGTGAAAATCAGGACTTAAACAGAGTAACCTAGTTCTAGTGTCTGCCACCCTCAATCCCTCTGATATGCTGCCCAGTAGATAGTACAGATGTAATTTATACATGCATATATCATTTCTTGAACACCCACAGCGGGTTAAGGCCGCCTCTGAGCTGTCTCTCCAGGGGCTCATCCTGAAGGAGATGGTGTGGGGGCTGGGGTGCTGCTGAAGGTATGCAAAGCCCATGTCTGTGAGGGGGCCTCGGCCTCCTCCTCTGTGCTGGGAGTCCTCACCTGCAGAGTGACGGGTGGGAGGCTGCCAGCCCAGGGCAGAGGCCCCGCTGAAGACTTGGGCTCTCAGGCCAAGTGCCTCCTGGGGATGGACGGACACTCTGCTGGGGCTGAGTGCTCCCAGTCCTGGGGCTGCACTGGGGCCATGGTCTTGCCTGGGGCCGGCTGCATCTTGGGGACTGGGGTCTTCTAGAAGACGGTGGCTTTCTCAGATACCGGTCTCTCCTCTGAGTCGCTGGCTTTGTCTAGAACTGCCCTCTTTTCTGAGACAGCTCTCTCCTCCACAGAGATCTTGGCACCCAGTGGGGTCTCTGGCTTCTTCCTCCACTGGGGCTTCCTGACAGCTGCCAACTCCCTCTGTATCTCCTGGTTTTGTGGGGCCCTGCTGTGCTAACTCCTGGGTCCTGCTGATCTACAGGTTGAGCTGTGACTTCACCCCTGAGAGCTCTAAGTTCTCCTTGCAGCTGGTGGCTGAGCCCTCTCGGCTCTGGCCCACCAGCTCCTTCTCTAAGAGGTGGCACTTGCTGGCGACATCCACGGGAGCCACGGGGAACTCAGTGTGGAATGGGTTTGCATACCTGATGGACTCTGATCTCTGTATGGCTGAGAGGTATTGCTCCAGCTTCAGGCCTAATTTGACTGATCTGGCTGGGAGCCTCATGCTGGTGCTGGGTCTGATGCCCTCCTGAACCTGCTGCTCCCCATGCTGCTGCGCCGGCTGGCTGGCCTCCATATGGACTTCCCTCCAAGCCCCTCCTCTTGTTACGCTCTGTCCAAAGCTGCCTGCACAGCTCTCCCCACCTCATGCCTCTCGGGGCCGGCAGGTCCTTGTCATCCGTGATGAATCTCAGGTTCCAGAGTTGCCACTGGCGTTCTCGCTCCTGTTCCTCCTTGTCCTCCAGGGCCTATGGGTGGGTCAGGCTAGACAGAGGGGCCCAGCTTTTCCTGCTAACTGACATGCCGCCAGACCGCCGCGTATCCCATCCACTCCCGTATGAGCCCAGGATTTTGGTTTGTACAAAGAATCTGTTCATCTAGAACAAGGGTCTGCAAATGATGACTGTGGTCCAAATCTGGGCACTCCTATTCATTGTATATTACCACAGTTGCTCTTACACTATCGCAGAAGAATGGGATAATTACGACAGACTGTATGGCCTACAAAGCTGAAAATGTTTTTCTGTCCCTTTGTAGAACAAAGTTGGCAAAGTCTTGTTTTCAATTTTATCTGAAACACTTTCCCTAAATTTCTTAGAATTTCACACATGTTGAACCTTGTCAATTCCTTATTTAACAAATTTTTGAGTTAATTTATGGCAGCTAGTGTTCTAGACACTGGAGCTACTTGATAAATAAGAAAGGCATGGTCTTTATTCTCAGTTTAGTTCAGTCGCTCAGTTGTGTCCAACTCTTTGTGACCCCATGGATCGCAGCATGCCAGGCCTCCCTGTCCATCACCAACTCCTGGAGTTCACTCAGACTCACGTCCATCGAGTCAGTGATGCCATCCAGCCATCTCATCCTCTGTTGTCCCCTTCTCCTCCTGCCCCCAATCCCTCCCAGCATCAGACTCTCAGGGAGTTTTTATTCTGGTGGAGGGAAATTAAAAAAAAAAAAAAACACACCAAAGATCAGTAAGTAAAACCAAATAATTGTAGATTATAATGACAGCAAAGGAAAAAAATAAGTAACTGAAGTTAGAGAGGGGATTTCTTATAAATTTATTTCACAATAAATCTCACTGTGAATATTACTGCAGCTGAAAGCATCTCAAAAAGTAGATACATGGAGAGGAGAAAGTGTGAAATTGTCACCTCTGACAGCAGAACAGAAAGCCTTCCAGGAAGTGTGGGAGGATGGGTGCTCAGAGCTCCTGCCTGCCTCACGGTGTGACTGTGAATTGAAAGTTAACGGTCAGCCTCATTGTATGATTTTTCTCCTCTATCTGAAGCAACTTGGATGAAGACATGGAGAAAGCAAAGAGTGAGTTCAACAAAAGTTGAGGTTTTAGAGGATAGAATAAATGAAAATAAGGGAAGAGGTGAATGGGCACATTTAGCCTGGAGACAGATTTACTTGGCTTGCCTATTGTATTAAAATTAGGCATTTGAATCCCTTTTGATAAAACGCAGTCAAGTTGGTTCACCACGTTTGTAAACATTCTTGCCCTGTACTGTCTTGCCCGTTGCGCTTGTTTTCTGCCTGCCCTTGTAAACTGTGATTGCAAACACTGAATTATAGTAATAGATGACAGGCTCTTGCTTGCATGAAGACAGAATATCAGAACAGAGAACTAAAGGATTATGAGACAATGGTGGGATTCATGAATGGGAGACTGAACTTTTGATGAGGTCAGATGAGAGCTAAGGAATTTTAAAAGTGAGGATTGGAAATATAGAACAGTTTCTTGAATAGAATATATGAAATTAAGATTTTGAAGGTAGTAGATTGTCCAAAAGTTAAGAGTGTGACACTGGGAGTGAGTAGCTGAGATAGGGAGAAGCAAATTGTTACATGTATATACAAACATACAGGAAACATGTGCATAGAACTTACATATATAAACACACATAAATTGATACACAGGTTTGAAGTGCTTTTAACAGACTAGCTGGCATTCACATTTAGGAAAATATCTCCACACAATGAGGATGCATTTTTAAAGGTTTTTCTCGACAAATGATGAAGAGAGTTATTAGGAAATGGCCCAAATGCAATTAGCCAAGGGCAGGCCTAGGCTAGAACATGAGAAATCCTTTGTCTTTTCATTTTTTTCTACAGAAAAACCAAGGTAATTGATTTATTGAAAACATACCTAAGGCCTTCAGAGACCTCAAAACAATGACTGCTATCTACGCAGGTATCTCCCCATACATCAGCATACCGGTTTCCTCCACTATCCGAAAAGAGAGCCAGCCTATGAAATTTTTCATGAGCCAAAATGTGTAAAGTGAAACAGCTATTACCTTGAGGCACTCCTTGCAAATTGATGCACTAAATAAGTGGAGATGAAGCACAGATGCTCACAGATACAGTTCAAGCCCTGGCAGCTTGACACTGAGGTGCGGAGTATAGTTATTGGAGGAGCTTGGTGGTACCACTCTCATGGCCTAGGGTGAGCAATGCCTCTATAAGGGCCTGCTGCAAAGCAAATGCTGATGCTGTCTGTGTTTTTCACCTTTTCTGTATATGCAAAACTCTTTGGATTTCTTTCAGTTTAAAAGATGATTCTTAAGTAGGGATCTTTCCTAAAACTGGAGTGATGTAAAGCAAACTTTTGAGACATGGAGGATACCTGTAATCTCACCACTGCGGATCTACAGGTTGTGGAGTGGGGCCAGGTCTTGGTGCAGATGAGGTAGAGGAAGAATACCAAGATTGCACCCACCAGCCCTGGCTTCTTCCAAGTGGTAGAACCAACTCTCAGTTATGGCCGATGCTAGTGTCTCTGTCCCCACAGTGAGCCACAGCTACCCCACCCCACCCTCACGGAGACCCTCCAAGCTCAACAGGAAGGTCTGGTCTAGGCTCCTATAGAGTCACTGCTTTTAAGCTGGGTCCTGGTGCACGTGAGATTTTGTGTGTGCCCTTCAAGAGTGAAGTCTCTCTTTCCCCTAGTCCTTGGGGACCTCTGAAATTAAGCACTGCTGGCCTTCAAAGCCAAATGCTCTGGGGGCTCATCTTCCAATGCAGGACCCCTGGGCTGAAGGAACTCAACTCTGGGCTCAGAACACTCATTCCTGCAGAATCTCTGCAGTTTGTGGGTCACCCATCTGGAGGTATGGGACTTGACTATATCATGAGTCTGCACCTCTACCCATGTCACTGTGGTTCCTTCTTTGTGTCTTTAGATGTAGAAGATCTTTCCAGGTAGGTTTTAGTCTTTTTCACTGATGGTTGTTCTGCAGGTAGTATGGTTTTGGAGTGCTCATGAGAGATGAGCTCAGGGTCTTTCTATGCCATGTTGGTTCTGCACTCCAGTAAACTTCCTTTTATTATGTACAGTAACATATTTTAAAAATTCTGGGCATGAGCATGTAAACATTTGCAGGGAGGTTATTCGCCTATGACAGTATCATAGATAATTAAATTTTAAAGTAAATTGACACACCAAAATGCAAATTTTCAAGGGAAATAACTGAGCTGATTTCATGGCCCTTGAAACCTTCAACCGCTTTCTGGGTATAAAATTGTCAAGAGTGGATTCTGAGGATTTCTTTGGTGAAAGCTGGGCTATGAGTCCTAAGTAATAAAGGAGAGGAAATACCTTCTCCATAACATAATGCCTGATGGGACCACCTGGGGAACAGATATATGCCCACTGGAGTTTGACTGTTGTCAGATCCATGTCTGAGAAATATTGAAAAGAAATG
Source organism: Madoqua kirkii (assembly GCA_006408675.1). Classification (NCBI taxonomy): domain Eukaryota; kingdom Metazoa; phylum Chordata; class Mammalia; order Artiodactyla; family Bovidae; genus Madoqua; species Madoqua kirkii. The sequence continues at coordinate 23,523 of SJYC01122891.1, forward strand.
TGGCTGCTGACCTGAGCACTGGGATCAAGGGAAAGTAAAAGTAAGTCTGCATTTGAAAATAACCCTGCACCTGACAAGGCACGGAGTTGTGTGTTTCCTGTGGATCAACAGTGAGTCATCAGAGGAAAGAGTGAACCTGGGACCATTTAAGAACTCTACCACTGAGTACATAGCTCAGTTGGTAAACAATCTGCCTACAATGCAGAAGATCTGGGTTTGATTCCTGGGTCAGGAAGTTTCCCTGGAGAAGGAAATGGCAACCCACTCCAGTATTTTTGCCGAGAGAATCCCATGGACAGAGGAACCTGGCAGGCTACAATCAGTCCATGGGGTTGCAAGAACTGGACACAACTTAGTGACTAACCCACCACGACCACTGAGTACCCAGAGTGGAGGCAGGATTCCAGCAGAGAGGCCTGGGAAGAGGAGTTCTCCAACAAAATAAGGCTGCAGAAAGGCCTGGAGGAAGATGTGTATTTCTCACATCACAGGATTATAGTCAGAGGAACCCAGAAAACACCTATAAGAGAAATCATCACTTTAAATTCCACTCTACCTTCCCTGTGAAGGGAAAGGAATTCTTCCTTATAAGAAGTTACTGTCAGCTTGCATGTCTACATTTCTGTTATATATTCATAAATAAATTGATGGAATTGGACGTGAACATGTAAACAGAAAGGAATGTGTACAAAGGTGCTCAATATCATTAGTATCAGAGGGATGCAAACTAAAACCACTATGAGATACTATTATATAAATCTCCTTTCCAAGATAGGAGGATCTTTTTAGGCATACTGTTGAGAATGGCTAAAATTAAAACAACTCGATAATATCAGGTGTTAAGGATGTGGAACAAATGGAATGCCTTATGTATGGGGATTCCCTGGAGGTCTGTGCGAGAGAATTCGGCTGTCCTGCATAAGACAAGATTATTTGAGAGTTTCCAGAGAACATTCTACAGTGATAAGAATAAAACACTTGGTAAATTATTTGGAAGTATTTCCTAAAGCCAAGGTTCTATATGCACTATAACCCAATGACTTTACTCTCTGATATGAACCCAGTAGAAATGAAAGCTTATTTATTTATCAAAAGTAATATACAAGAATAACCATAGTAACTACAATTAAACATCCCACCTGGAAGGAACTGTTGTGTCCACCAAGAATGGGATAATGTGTGGTAAATTCAGACAGTGGAATAATACACACTATGGGGAAAAACACTGTTGATACACAGGCTAGCATGGATGAATCTAAAGACATCATAAAGTGGATGATATTAGACAGAGAAGAGTACATAAAATGTTTATATGAAAGTTAAAAACTAATCTGTAGAGACAGAAAATTAGAATAATGACTACCTGTAGGGGACTAGTGGCTGGAAGGAAGCATAATCAAGTCTTCCAGGATCCAAAAATAGTCTATTATCTTTATCTAAATGGCTGTTACATAGTCATTACACATAGGTAATAATTCATTTAACCGTGAACTTAAGATTTTTGAATTTTTTGTTGTACATCAATTCAAAAGAATATTAGTTCTTTTGTAAATACAGGACTAAAAGACAGGGCTATCTAACCAAAAACAAAGAGAAAGTAATGCATAAAATAGAAATAAATCCATTGTGCTTTGAGTGACAAAGGCCCTAAAATCAATGTGATGATTTATTCAAGACAATAGAGATAAAGATGGCCAAAATAAAAGAAGGAAAATTTTGCTAGAGTATTAAAACTATTTAAAAGATCCAATAAAATTTCTAGAATTAAAAAAAATGCTATATCTGGATTTAATTTTTAACTATGATAAAGAAACTGGTGCTGAATTCGCCTTCTCACTTTTAATAAATACAAAAGCCCCACAAAAGTTTATAAAGCACTGGACAACAGGGAGCTCAAGACTGACCCCTGAAGAAGAGAAACTGAAGTAAGCTATACTTAATGATTGTCTTGGCCCTCTGCCTGAAGGCGATTTTTAGAGTATGGTGCAGCAAGCAAAGCTTCAAACCGAGTTCAGTCATCTTGATGAATCAAGGAGGCGGAGATAAGGGTTTGGGGTAGCTGAAGAGGCTGGAGTCTGTGGGAAAGATCCAAGACAGGAGGAAGCTGTACAGAGTTGAGACCCCATAAGTATGCACAGCAATTCCCTAGAAGTCTGTGACCAAGTGTTTGGACTATATTTGCTTAAGACAAGTGGAGGGTTTCCAAAAAGTTCATCAGAGATGAGACTAGAACAGAGAAACTAGAGGCCATGCAAATCTAGGAACCAAGCAAGTTGAGCTGTAGTGAAAAGTTCTCATGAACTCCTTGTTGACATCTCAAGCCTCCGACTGAGATACCGGAAAGGTCAAACCTAAGAACAGGGGTCTTCTCTAGATCTTCCCTGATCAGGTTTAAAGCCAAGACCTGACACAAATCTATAGAGAGTGCAGAGTTTGAAAGATGAGTCCTTCCAAGTAGACATTTTTTAATTAAGGAAGAGATTAGGACTTTCATAGGTCTTCCCCAAGAAAGTACAACACTAAGACTACATAAAATCAAATTGACTCGTAATTAAACAGTTACTGTTATTCAGTCGCTCAGCTGTATCTGACTCTTTGCAGCCCTGTGGACTGCAGCAAGACAGGCTTCCCTGTCCTTCAGCATCTCCCGGAGCTTACTCAGACTCATGTCTATTGAGTCCATGATGACATCCAGCCTTCTCATCCTCTGTCATCCCCTTCTCCTCCTGCTCTGAATCTTTCCCAGCAACAGGGGTTTTTTTGTTTTTGTTTTTGTTTTTTCCAGTGAGTTGGCTCTTGTATCAGGGAGTGAAAGTATTGGAGCTTCAGCTTCAGCATCAGTCCTTCCAGTGACTATTCAGAACTGATTTCCTTTAGGATGGACTAGTTTGATCTCCTTGCTGTCTAAGGGACTCTCAAGCGTCTTCTCCAGCACCACAATTTGAAAGCATCAGTTCTTTTGTGCTCAGCTTTCTTTATGGTCTAACTCTCACACCCATACATGACTACTGGAAAAACCATAGTTTTGATTATCCAGGCCTTTGTCAGCAAAGTGATGTCTCTGCCTTTTAATATGCTGTCTAGCTTTGTCATAGCTTTTCTTCCAAGGAGCAAGTATCTTTAATTTCATGACTGCAGTCACTGTCTGCAGTGATTTTGAATCCCAAGACAATGAAGTCTGTTGCTATTTTTATTTTTTCCTCTTCTATTAACCATGAAGTGATGGGACCAGATGCCATGATTTTAGTTTTTTGAATGTTGAGTTTTACGCCAGTTTTTCCCACTCTCCTTTTTCACCTCCATCAAGAGGCTCTTTAGTTCTTCACTTTCTGCCATTAGGGTGGTATCCTCTGTGTATCTGAGGTTATTGATATTTCTCCTAGCAATTTGGTTCCAGCTTGTGCTTCACCCAGCCCGGCATTTTACAAAATGTACTCTGCACCTAAGTTAAGTAAGCAGAATGATAATATATAACTCTGATGTAGCCTTTCCCAATTTTGAACCAGTTTGTTGTTCCACGTCTGGGTTCTAACTATTGTTTCTTGACCTCCATCAGGTTTCTTGGGATGCACATAAGGTGGTCTGTATTCCCATCTCTAAGAATTTTCCAGGAGATAATATATAACTCTGATGTAGCCTTTCCCAATTTTGAACCAGTTTGTTGTTCCACGTCTGGGTTCTAACTATTGTTTCTTGACCTCCATCAGGTTTCTTGGGATGCACATAAGGTGGTCTGTATTCCCATCTCTAAGAATTTTCCAGGTTGTTGTGATCCACACAGTCAAAGGCTTTGGCATAGTCAATGAAGCAGAAGTAGATGTTTCTCTGGAATTTCCTTGCTTTTTCTATGATCCAGTGGATTTTGGCAGTTTGAGCGCTGGTTCCTCTGCCTTGTCTAAATCCAGCCTGTACATCTGGAAGTTCTTGGCTCACGTGTTGTTGAAGCTTAGCTTGAATGATTTTGAGTGTGACCTTCCTATCATGTGCTGCTCCTGCTAAGTTGCTTCAGTTGTGTCCAACTTTGTGCGACCCCATAGACGGCAGCCCACCAGGCTCCCCCATCCCTGGGATTCTCCAGGCAAGAACACTGAAGTAGGTTGCCATTTCCTTCTCCAATGCATGAAGATGGAAAGTGAAAATGAAAGTGAAGTCACTCAGTCGTATTTGACTCTTCGCGACCCCATGGACTGCAGGCAACCAGGCTCCTCCACCCATGGGATTTTCCAGGCAAGAGTACTAGAGTGGGGTGCCATTGAAATGAGTGCAATTGTGCAGTAGTTTGAACATTCTTTGACATTGCCCTTCTTTGGGATTGGAATGAAAACTTAACTTTTCCAGTCCTGTGGCCACTGCTGAGTTTTCCAAATTTGCTGGCATATTGAGTGCAGGATGTTAACAGCATCATCTTCTGGAATTTGAAATAGATCAGCTGGAATTCTATCACCTCCAGTAACTTTATTCATATTAATGCTTCCTAAAGCCCATTTGACTTCACACTCCAGGATGTGTGGCCCTAGGCAAGTGACCACACTGTCAAGATCATCCAGATCATTAAGAGTTTTTCTGGACAGTTCTGTGTATTCTTACCACTTCTTTTTAATATATTCTGCTTCTGTTAGGTCCATACCATTTCTGTCCTTTATTGTGCCCACCTTTACATGAAATATTCCCTTGGTGTCTGTATCTCCAGTTTTCTTGAAGAGATCTCTAGCTTTTCCCATTCTATTGTTTGCCTTTATTTCTTTACATTGTTCACCTAAGAAGGCTTTCTTGTTTCTCCTTGCTATTCTTTGGAACTGTGCATTCAAATGGGTATATCTTTCCTTTTTTCCTTCGCCTTTCCCTTCTATTCTTTTTTCAGCTATTTGTGAGGCCACTCAGACAACCATTTTGCCTTTTTTGCATTTTTTTTTTTCTTGAGGATGGTTTTGATCACCGCTTCCTGTTGCAAGCTTCTGTCCATAGTTCTTCAGGCACTTTGTCTATCGGATCTAATACCTGGAATCTATTTGTCACTCCCCTATATCATCACAAGGGATTTAAGTCATACCAGAATTGAACTGTATACTTGAATAAAAAGCAACTTTCTGCAGAAGAATATATGACAATCTAGGATCTTTCCAAAGTATTATCAACAGTATCTAATAGAGAATGAAAACCCACCAGATATGGGAAAATGGAGACAAGTATAGCTCCCAGTTAAGGAAAAAGATATCGAAATAGAAAACAGCTAAGTTGGCCCAGATGTTATATTTAGCAGGCAGGAACTTTGAAGCAACTATTATACATATATTAAAAGAAGTCATGATATATATATTCAAGGAATTAAAGGGAAATTTTATTTTCTTTCTTAAAAAATATGTTGACATTCAATTAGTAATATTATGCATAGGATTTTAAATATTTATTTTGTCTGTGTTGGGTCTGAAATATGAGTGTGGGGTCTTTGCTGTGACATGAGTTGTGAGTGTGGGGTCTTTGCTGTGACATGCAACATCTTTTGCTGTGGTGTTTGGGCTTCAATCTTGTTGCGGCTTCAGAAAAAGCAACAAAAAGTATAACTATTGGAAAGAAAGGCGGCAAACTCCATTATGAGAAGCTTTTGTCCTACAGTAAAAAGTTCAGGAGAATCTACAAACTATTATAAGTAACAATATTTTTAAATAGGAGATCAACATAAAAAGTAGTAATAGTTTTTAGAAATAGTAATTAATTCATAAATTAGTAAATTAGTTCTACATGCTGATAATGACCAATTCAAAAATACAATTTAAGAATTATAATTCCCAACAGCAACAAAGCTTTAGAACATCATAGATAAGAGAGTTTTATTAATAGACATGAGAAATAAATCGAGAGATACACTGTATTTATTTTTGAAAAGTTTTAATCTTCACCATTTTAAAATTTTCTCTAAAGTTATGTATAGATTATATGCAATTTCACTGAAAATATCTGAGGGAGAATAACTTCAATTAATGCTAGAAAGCAGATGGAAGATCAAATGGTCAAGAATGTTTGCTATGAATCTGCTTTTAAGTGCCAAGACAGACCAGTGTCAACAGATACCACCTTAGGTGGAAGCTTTGGATTTTCATGGCATGTGATAACATCTTCAGGAATAGAGGAATGCAGTGAGATTGGAATTGGATACTATTTAGACTCGGCAACACCCCAAATTACATACTTTCTCACAGCTACAGGATTCCTGGTTTTGGTCTCACTGTTTATGCCAAAACAAAGCAAACAAACAATCATTAATGTGTAAGGAGTGGAGTCTAAACTTCGTAAACAGGAACAAATTCATTTCTTTAATGATGTCATCACAGCATCAACATTGTTGCAACTAGACAAATTTCTTTGAATTTGCTGTAAACTTTTCAATCCTACCTCAACTCAGCATTTTTTTCATTTGGCACCCTCCACATCGGAAATGGAAACAAATTCCTGCCATTGAGCGGAAGTGGTTCAGACTCAATTAGAAAATAAGGAGCTAATGAGAGGCGGTGACCAATGGCTTCTCTGAAGAGTGATTTAAAAGCTATGACCAAAGAACAAAGATGAACCCATTTTTTGGCAAAACGTATTACTCTGCAGATTCGGAAGAAATCATGGTCCCTGACACCAAAGCCGTATGAAACAAATCAGCTCTGTATACGCACTAGACAGTAAAGTTTCAGTCTTTAGGAAGGAATCAGGGTGGTAAGGATTTTGACTTTAAATTCTTGACCCCATCTATTGAAAATCCACCTCATCAGCAATTATTATTTGAGTATGCTGCTGCTGCTGCTAAGTCACTTCAGTCGTGTCTGACTTTGTGTGACCCCATAGACAGCAGCCCACCAGGCTCCTCTGTCCATGGGATTCTCTAGGCAAGAATACTGGAGTGGATTGCCATCTCCTTCTTATCTGAGTATAGGTAAGTGAAATTGCTATATGAAGTGCTTGGGGTACATTTAATGGCCTAAAGAAGCCTGGGGAAAAATGTAATATGCATCCACGCAACCTCTCTCAGCTGTCTTCCAGGATTATTAATAGTATCCAGCACTGTAAACTCCTACTTGTTTCTTTAAAAATTGTTAAAAGCTGAAATGCCAATATGTCAATCAGTTCAGTTCAGTTCACTCAGTCGTGTCTGACTCTCTGCAACCCCATGAATCACAGCACACCAGACCTCCCTGTCCATCACCATCTCCCGGAGTTCACTCAAACTCACATCCATCGAGTCCGTGATGCCATCCAGCCATCTCATCCTCAGTCGTCCCCTCAGTTCTCTTCCTACCCACAATCCTTCCCAGCATCAGAGTCTTTTCCAATGAGTCAACTCTTCGCATGAGGTGGCCAGAGTACTGGAGTTTCAGCTTTACCACATTCCTACCAAAGAAATCCCAGGGTTGATCTCCTTCAGAACGGACTAGTTGGATCTCCTTGCAGTCCAAGGGACTCTCAAGAGTCTTCTCCAACACCACAGTTCAAAAGCATCAATTCTTTGGCGCTTAGCCTTCTTCACAGTCCAACTCTCACATCCATACATGACCACAGTCAATAGCAGGGCAATATCCAATTCATATGCTATTCCTTCCGAAAGGCTGGAAAAAGGCAGCGCAACCTCAAAAACGACAGAATGATCTCTGTTCATCTCCAAGGCAAACCATTCAATATTACAGTTATCCAAGTCTAGGCCGCAAGCAGTAATGCTGAAGAAGCTGAAGTTGAACGGTTTTATGAAGACCTACAAGACCTTTTAGAACTAACACCCAAAACAGATGTCCTTTTCATTACAGGGGACTGGAATGTTAAAGTAGGAAGTCAAGAAACACCTGCAGTAACAGGCAAATTTAGCCTTGGAATGCAGAATGAAGCAGGGCAAAGACTAATAATAGAGTTTTGCCTAGAAAATGCACTGGTCATAGCAAACACCCTCTTCCAACAATGCAAGAGAAGACTCTACACATGGACATCACCAGATGGTCAACACTGAAATCAGATTGATTATATTCTTTGCAGCCAAGATAGAGAAGCTCTATACAGTCAACAAAAACAAGACCAGGAGCTGACTATGGCTCAGATCATGAACTCCTTATTACCAAATTCAGACTCAAATTGAAGAAAGTAGGGAAAACCGCTAGACCATTCAGGTATGACCTAAATCAAATCCCTTATGATTATACAGTGGAAGTGAGAAATAGATTTCAGGGCCTAGATCTGATAGATAGAGTGCCTGATGAACTATGGAATGAGGTTCGTGACATTGTACAGGAGACAGGGATCAAGACCATCCCCATG
>SJYC01122892.1:0-41802 GCA_006408675.1 Madoqua kirkii
ATGGTGACTGCAGCCATGAAATTAAAAGACGCTTACTCCTTGGAAGAAAAGTTATGACCAACCTAGATAGCATATTCAAAAGCAGAGACATTACTTTGCCGATTAAGGTCCACCTAGTCAAGGCTATGGTTTTTCCAGTGGTCATGTATGGATGTGAGAGTTGGACTGTGAAGAAGGCTGAGCACTGAAGAATTGACGCTTTTGAACTGTGGTGTTGGAGAAGACTCTTGAGAGTCCCTTGGACTGCAAGGAGACCCAATCAGTCCATTCTGAAGGAGATCAGCCCTGCGATTTCTTTGGAAGGAATGATGCTAAAGCTGAAACTCCAGTACTTTGGCCACCTCCTGTGAAGAGTTGACTCATTGGAAAAGACTCTGATGCTGGGTAGGATTGGGGGCAGGAGGAGAAGGGGACAACAGAGGATGAGATGGCTGGATGGCATCACGGACTCGATGCACGTGAGTCTGAGTGAACTCCGGGAGATGGTGATGGCCAGGGAGGCCTGGCATGCTGCGACTCATGGGGTCGCAAAGAGTCGGACACAACTGAGCGACTAAGCTGAACTGAACTGAGCTGAAGCAACAGCATACACACATGGTCATTCCATGTTTAATTTTTTGAGGAGTCATCATACTGGTTAGTGTTCAGTTTTCTATATTAATAAATGTTTTAGTGTAGTTTTAGGTTGACGGAAAAACTGAAAGGAAAGCACCATGGGGTCCCATATACTCCTTGTCTCCAAATGCACAATATTTATTTTTCAAACTTTGTTTTTTTTTTAACCCAGGTCCATGGCAGTGAAAGTTCCTAGTCCTAAACACTGGACCACCAGGGAATTGCCAAGACATTATTACTATTTTTTAAATTTACTTATCGGCCACACCACATGGCATGTGGGATTTTATTTCCCTGCGCAGTGATTGAACCCATGTCCCTTGCCTTGAAAGTGTGAAGCCTTCATCCCTGGACCAGAAGGGGAGTCCCAGGACTTTTACAGAGATGCTCTAGGCACCTGGTGTGTTGAATGCTGCACCCAAGGCTGCAGAGAGGGAGCCAGGGAGGGGGCACCTGGGCCAGCAGGCGTTTTCTGTTCCAAGTCACCCAAGGTGTCACAGCAGCCTTCTACCTGCCCTGGCTTGTCTTGTAGTTATTAAACTGACTGACATCAAAGGTCATCCACCAGAGAAACCTGAAGTATAAACGTGGACAGTCACAGATGCCAGCACAGGAAAGCAGGGGGGGGGGCGCGGGGAGGGAGATGAAGGAACATTTGATCCAACCCATTTCTTTTACTTCTTGGTGAAGACACTTCATAACCTGAAACTTCCCAGAATGCTGTGCAGAATAACCAATTAGTGCTTGACAGAGATGTTATCATTTGTAAGGGTAGAGTGATAATAGGGAATGACCTCACTCACAACTCTGTCAGCCCGATTACCAGCCCTGTTACCCTCTGGGCAGCTCCCAGAAGACAATTCTGAATTAATTCCTTCTAGAACTCTTTTATCATCTCTTGCTCTTTTGGTCTTATTTTTCTGATTTTGTGATTTTTTTTTATTTTAAACGCATGCACTTAAATCTATCTCCAGGATTTGGGGTTCTGTTAACATCTAGGTAGCACATAGTGCTCCTTCATTACATATCTGCTTGGGAACTGGCTTTATTAAAAGTGAGTATTCCCAAGCAACTCCACATATTCATCTTGCACAGGGACCCTCAAATTTTACAGGTGGCCTTGGCTACTTCTTTCTATGTGATTCTTGGCAGCCCTTCCTTTCTTCCTTCTTTCCTTCCTTCCATTATTTTAACCCTTTCTGATAATCAGTTTTTTTGTCTGTAAAATGCAATCAATGCCCAATCATGCCAACCATTCTGGTCCTGTTCAATCACTTTATTTTAAAAAAGTGACTACTCTCACTTTTTAAAGGTTTTTTTTTTTTTTAAGTGACTGTTCTCCACTTCAGAGAGTTATAATAAAAGAACTATAAGCCCTAATTGCTGCTTTGAATGATAACATTAACCATATCAAGTAAAATGTTATAAATCACCAGGCTTATCCACAGATTCAACACGCCCATAAATTTCTCAAACATTTCCTAGACAGCATCACTCAAACTATTTTCACACTCACATTGACTCAATGAGACAAAAAACAACATGTTGTTAGAACTTTTACACTGAAAGCTTAGAAACATACAAAATTCATACAGGTTCATAGGTACACGTGTACATTAGCATGTATGCTCCCATATACCCAAGTGCACAGTTGTTGAGTCAAACTCTTCTACTTTATTCTATGAACATGGATTACATTGTTGTTGTCTTCAGCAGAGAGGTGACTGGCTTGTCCCAAAGCTAACACAGTAACATGCTTATCTTAAAAATATGTCAGTCCTGAGAACGTAAACGCCCACAAAACACTGGTTTGCTGACTTAGACTTTTGATTAGAAGTTCACCTTCCTTCACATATGCCTTTTGCAAATCAAGTCATTTAAGAGTATGAGGGGAAGGATCATGCTGGGATGATTCACTCTGAAAAGGAACAATATGTTTTCTAACCCAGGAGAAAAAAAGATTTTCCCTTTGGAGCATGTCTCAAAGCATGATGAGGACACATGGGAAAAGATGGCAGCTGTCACTATAGCCTGTTAACAGCACTGTCGGTCACCCTTGTTGAAAGGTAAGGGCAGAGAGAGGCTGGTCCTTGTGCCCTGGAGTTGAGCTGGATAGAATAATGGCATCTACTTGGATGGACTTTCAAAGGTGATGGTGCTGAGAAGACCCTAAAAGTCTCTTTTCTGAGAGTTGAGTTCATGTATTAAGTACAGCATTAATATCTTCATTTTCATTTCATACACGTTTCTATCTTTATCATTCCTCCTTTCAGTCACACTTAAGTTAAAGCAGTGATTCTCAAAGTGGGGTCCCTGGAACAGCCTCATCAGCATCACCTGGAAATTTGTTTGTAAAGTAAATTCTCAGGGGCCCCTAGATCTCCTGAATCCAGTAATCTGGGCATGAGCTTCAGCAAGCTGAACTTCCACAAGCCTTCCAGGTGATTCTGAGGCATGATAATGGGTAAGATCCACCAAGTTAGGGAACCACCCACAGGCAGAGTTTAACCTCTGTGCCCTTCCTCAATGATAATTCTCAAGACACTTTGTCATTATCATCTCAGAAAATTCTTAGCCTTGTTTGGTTGGAGGAAAGAAACAGTAGTCAAAACTTACATGTAATTTTTCCAGGTCCTGTGCTGGCTTCGAGTCTTAGGATGCAGGGAACTGGGCGAAGGGAGAGAAGAGAAGACTACAGCAATCCATTCAGACATGGACCCCAAAACCTTGTGGGGCCACCTTGTGACAGGTCAGCGAGCATCCACCTGATTGGGGAGGAAGACTGTCCATTAGCATAGGAAACCTTGCATGTTAATGCTGTCCTGTCTCTCCTGTAATCCTGCTATACCCCATCCTCCGATCTCATGACCCCTAACTTCCTGTGCCTCAGGACCAGTCCAGCTAAATAGAACAGGATAAAATAATCCAGGTATCAATGTTGGGGCTCACCAACAGGTGAAACACATCCCTCACTGGGTGCTCTTCTGAACTGGCTATGTTAACAAGAAGACACGGGAAACAATGGAGAAGGAAATGGCAGGCCACTCCAGTATTCTTGCCTGGGAAATCCTGTGAACAGAGGAGCCTGGTGGGCTACAGTCCATGGGGTCACAAAGAGTCAGACACGACTTAGCGACTAAACAACAACAAAAAGGGTTGTGATAAATTTGAAGCAAGTGATAAGTTTGAGGATTCCAACTGAAATGAGATGATCCTCTGATACTTCAAATATGTTTTCTTAGAAAATAATAGTCCTTATTTTTTCCTGAGGATAAATTAATACATGCTTATTATAGAACATCTGAAAAATTTATGGAAAAGAATCAAGAAAAAAATAAACATCAATTGCAGCCTTGACACTGATAAATCGTTCATGATATTTTGTTGTATAGGCTCATGACCCCTTAAATGAAACCCCTGGGCCAGATACACTTCAGAGTTCATAATTGCTTGGTGTTAAAGAGTATTATGATGCTAAACTGCCATGTATTGTATGATGCCCCATCAGAATCTGAAGCAGCACCCTGTAATCACACACATTAGATATCTCTGCAGCAAAATAGATGCATATTTATTCTTATTTGGTCAGATAAAACAGAGCTTCACATTAATTCAGGTCAGATTTTTCTTCCAAACAATCCACTAAGAAACCTTTGTGATGTCTGAACCAAATGTGTTCAGTCCTGGAGACAAGGGATTGTGGACTGGTATTCTTTTCAGATATACAAAAATAGAGCTTAGCTTCTCCTTTTTAATTCAATATTATATGAGCGTAAACATTTCCTCAAGTTATTAAAAATTCTTCAGAAACATGCTTTTCAATGTCTGTGTAGAAAAGTGTTTTATTTCATTATTTCTCTCATTTGGGGAATGCCATACTGTTTTCTTTTCTTTCGTTATTGCAAATGACACTTTGACAGATGTATCTGAATATCAAATCGCCTGAGTGTCTGTGTATTTTCCTAGGTAGATTTCTAGAAAAAGAATTGTGGGGTCAAGTAGAGTGAGCTTTGAGGGTCCTGGTGACTGTTCAGAAAACCTGTACCAATTTACACTCCTGCCACAGCATGAGTTTTGGTTAATTTGTGTAGTTACCCCTTTATTGAAGGCACAGGAGAAACGCACTTGCCTGTCAAATACCTTAACAAAGTTCTAATCAGGGACAACCACATTTAGATTGTATTTTTTTTTTCTTACACAGATGATAACGAGCAGCTCATTGTTTTTCACATAATAAAGAGAGAAATGGAAATAAGGTAAGTTTATCATCATGTGGCCCTCATTAGATGGGACTGAGTTGGATCTGGACAAGGGAGGAATTGCCCCTCTTCCGTGGAGGGAGTATGGAAGTGACTGACGTATCATTGTGAAAAAAACACACAATCATTTTTCTTTGTGCACTGATTAATTCTGTTTCTGGAAGACCAGAGCCTTGCATTTCCCTTGCATTTGGTATTATCCTATTTCTTGGACATTCGACTGCTCTTCAGAATGGCCATCAGGGAGCAGAAAGAGATGTGAGGACAAAATTAAATCAGACAAGCCAATAATCACGGCTAACCCTCCCAAGTGCCCACGATGTGTCAACTCTAGTGCTGAGTGCCTTACATGTTTTATCTCACGCAATGCTGAGTGCATTGGTACAGAAGCTGGTAGTGGGGAAGTCTGAAAGCATGTGCTTGGTCATCAATCCCCCTTCTCCCCTGGTCAGTCTGGAGGAATTAAAGGTTTGCAATTTCAAAGATCTCAAGCCTAATGTCTTGAATGACTCCAAGATAATCCAAAGACTCAATGACTCCTAGTCAAGCCATAAAACCAAATGTTATCCTTAGAGGTTTTTCTGTTGGCACCGCCAGTACTATCTGTAGGAAGCAGTGAAAATAGTATAAAATCCAAGAAGAGTCCAAATAATCGTAAACACATTGAAGGTCTTATATAGACAAGAGGGAGGCTGTATCTCAGTACAGTTGAAAGCTGAGAGTCTGTTCACACAGAGAAAAATGAAGACACACATATACTTAAAAAAACCACCAAACCTACAAATACATCCTTCCCAAATGAGACTACAAGTTTAGTAATGCTAAATCAGGGTTCACAACCCCAAGTTCCTTTCCATTTAAGCCTTTTCTAATAAATTTTCTTTCTCTCTACCCTTTATGTATTTAACCTTGTGGGATAATTGACGCAGTGTGTGTGTGTGCTAGTTGCTCAGTCATGTCTGACTCTGTAACTCCAAGGACTATATAGTCTGCCAGGCTCCTCTGTCCATGGAATTTTCCAGGGAAGAATATTGGAGTGAGTTGCCATTTACTACTACAATTGATGTAGAGAAGGACACAGTTTTCATACACTGATAAAAGAAAATGGAAGAGATTTTTGTTGTTGTTGTATGGAATAAAATAACCCCACTCTTACCCTCATCTAGAAACTCAAGATGCTGGGAGGGATTGGAGGTAGGAGGAGAAGGGGACGAATGAGGATGAGATGGCTGGATGGCATCACGGACTGGATGGACGTGAGTCTGAGTGAACTCCGGAAGTTGGTGATGGACAGGGAGGCCTGGTGTGGTGCGATTCATGGAGTCACAAAGAGCCGGACATGACTGAGCGACTGAACTGAACTGAACTGAAAAGATTTTAGCATACTGGTTTGTAATTATGTGCTGCTTTTGACAGTCTTGGTTTGGATGACCTCTCACACATGATGGTACACTATGTCTTGAATTCCTCTGGGTTTCCAAATTCTTAGATTGGTGATTAATTAAATTTCTTTGAATAAATGAATAGACTGTTTTAATTGATGAAGTTGAAGACCTACTCAAAGGCTTATTCATAACCTATAGCCTGAGCTTCTCAGGGATTTAATAAAAGAGTGTTTTCTTCTCACTTGGTTTACCAGCCTTGAACTGTTAGAGAGGAAATCAAGAAGTCATCATTATATGGTTACATATTAATCATTATATTTTATAGTTGATCATAGTTCTTTTATTTATTACCATTTTATGCATCAGATGCAATATTCAGACACATATAGACAGTTACACAGATTCAGGGACTTATGACCTAGGAAAAGTGGGCTTGGTTTCTGTGTGTGTGTGTGTGTGTAACATTTCTAATTATGTCGGGACATCATCCAAAGAAGTGACTGTTGTGAAAAGATCACAAATTAACTGGCAAGAATAGAAGGCAACCCGGAGTTTTTTGAGAGCAATCTTAGAGCTTGGAGAATTCATAAACCAAGTAAACCTTCTGACATAACTATAAAATGTGGTATAAACCCTAGAAAAAAATGGCCATCTTGAAAGGGTAACAGCACTTTTATGAGAATTCCAACCGCACCATGGCAACATCAACCCGTCAAAGCAAATGAAGGGTAGTAAAAGTAAAATTAAACATGATGAAGGGGACACCAGCTTGCTAACAGCTTTCCGAGCAGTAAAGCTTTCAAATGTTATCTCTTCATTGGTCTGTTCAATCACACATGCCTGCTACCAAGCTTTATCATATTATGTATCTTTCTCATCACGGCAGCCTGCCACGGGCTTGATGGACTTGTCTGTATATTCACAAAGGAGGGGAGGAGAGGGCTCCCCTTCCCCCAGTGTAGCCCCCTCCTTGTGAGCCCTCATCTCCCTCCTGTAATTCTCTCCCACTGTCCTCTCTTGCCCTTGATCTGGTGTCCAACACGAGAGTCTCTCTTGCATAACAAAGGTTGCCGTGCAGCTCTGAGCTTTGGGGACTAAATATAGATCAAAGCCCCATCCTGCCCTGCATCATCCAAAAGACAGATCTCAACATGCGTCTGACTTTGTCCTCTCTGAAAAATCAGCATCCTTCTTTCTCCTCTTGGTTCTCCTCCCAGCAACTAATCCCTCTTCCCTACCCCTTCTCTGACCTCCTGCAGGGAAGATTGTGAAGGCATTTTCATGTGTTAACTAACAGACTTGCTAATCCCTTGGATTGAATGCCTTTGCCCTGTTTTCAGGGACCCAGAAATCTTAAGGTTACATTTATTCTCTGACCTACTCAACCACCAGGGAGTCAGGGCAAATTCTAGCCTTTCAGTGCTTTAAACTCCTTCCCAACTCTATTTCCCAGTTCTCAACAAATAAGGTACCCATTCATTGTGTGGGCAGTGTTTGTAATGCCAAATACCTAAGCCTGTAGACCATATGAGTTATTCAACTATATGGGAAGGAAAAAGAAAAAACAAATGACTCATCAGCCATTTTAGGCTTCCCATAGCCCACACAGTGATGAGGAGATTCACGGGGCAAAAAAAGCTGGGATACCACGCTGTGGTACTTACAAATTGTCAATAGGGGGTGGAAAGGGAAAGGAGAAACCAAGACAAGGCAAAGTTGTTGCAGCCAACTGTCTCATCAGATTGCCATGTTTTAGCCTGAGTTTATTGTCTGTTAGTGTTGGTAATTGAATTGCTTTCTATACTGTGGGCTAGTAGCATTTGAGCCCACCTCCTTTTTCTATAATCAACATTAAAGTGTGTTCCCAATTTAAATCAGTTCCTTTGATTTATTCATCCCTTCAACACATACTTACTGAGACTCAAGGGCATGCAGAGTAGGACTTAGAATGCATTTGAGTCTGAGAAAGGGCAGCACAGAACTCAGCCACAGGCTAAGGAGAAGATCCTTAAATGGGCTGTGCTGCCTCCCACATCTCTGTCTCCAAATGTTTCTCTCCATGTCTGCCTCCTTTGAGTCAGGTCTTAGGCATTTGGTCGTCCTGGCTCTAGCTTCCAGCCGGGAACCCAGATGTCTGCATTTGCTGATTTTCTGTCTCTTTTTCAACTCTTAGAGGGTTATCATAGCCTTCCACACCTCTTGTCTCCAGTGGCTGCTTAAAGTATAAACCTTTATTGGGGGGAAATATTAAAAGTATGAATGAGATCATGGTTCCAAAAAGGGCCCATGAGGATTCTGATAAATTTAATCATGTGGTGTGATTCTGCATGTGTGCGTGCATGCACACACACACACTTTGCTGCTTTATTCTTTACTTCAGTTGATCCTAATTGAAACAATCAGGCATCTTCTCCAAAAATACAAGAAATTTTTAATCTAGTTTATTATGTCATAGCTAAAACTTTGTTCTTCTTGGAAGGTCCTCATTTTGCAGGACAGAGGACTCCTTCCAGCCCCCAAGAGTGGGCTCTTGTTAGAAATAAATTGTCCAAGGAGACACAGATGCTGACAAAGCAAGTGACTGTATTGAGAAGGGATGTCTGGGCGGAGAACAGGAGGATGAGGGATCCCAGGAGGGCTGCCCGGCCACATGGCTCAGTCTCAGGCTTTATGGTGATGGGATTAGTTTCCAGGTTGCCTCTGGCCAATCATTCTGGCTCAAGGTCCTTCTTAATGGTACACGCTTTGCTCAGCCAAGATGGATTCCAGCAAGGAGATTGCTGGGAGATTGGTGGGACATGTGGCATCATCTTTTGACCTTTACTGAATTCTTCCTGTTGGTGTTGGATTATTAGCTCCATGTTCCTTACCAGGATCTCCTGTAATAAAATAACTCACGCAAATGGTTACTATGATGTCTGGCCAAGGTAGGTGGTTTCAGTCAGTTCACAGCAACTGGAAATCACATGAATCATATCATCACAGAAACTTGGGGTTGAAAGCAGGGTTGAGAGCTGGATGAGCAATGGACAGGTTTTCTGTTCACAGTCTCTTACCAGTTTACTTGGCCTTGGACAAGTCACTTTTATTTTTAAGCATAGATATAAGTGAAATTATAAATACAAATGCATACACACCTGTATCTTTAGCACCCATCATATGTGACTGCCCTGTACTAACTGTATCAGTTTGCTAGGGCTGCCATGACAAAATACCACAGACGAGGTGGTAAACAACAGAAATTTCTGTTTCTGGAGGCCCGAAGTCCAAGAGTAAGGTGCTCTAGATTTGGTGTTCTCTGAGGCCAGTCTCCTGCAGAATAGCTGAGCTCTGGTTGTGTCTTCATGTGGCATTTCCTCTGTGTGTATTCATCTGGCAACTGTTCTTATAATGGCCTCATTTCAACTTAATCACCTCTTTAAAGGCCTTATCTCCAAATAGAGTTACATTTGGAGATATTGGGGGTTGGGATAGAATTCTGCCGAGAATGCTAGATGCAAAGAGACAAAAGCAAATAGGGCGTAGTCCTTGCCTCAGAGGACCCAGTCACTGAAACAAATAAAACTAACTGCGCTGTAGAATAAGACATGTAGCAGTCAAGGCGGACGCTGAGTGTAGTGAGGGCGCCGAGGAGAATCAGCAAGTCAAGGTGCCTTAATTCACAGAAAAGGGCAGGAGGGAGACAGCATTTGTACTGGGTCTTGCCATCTTTGTAGCAGTTCTCCAGGTCGTGGGGAAGGATGAGGAAAGAAGTGGGCATTTGATATGGGTGGATATCTAGGGTCAATCCAGTGGCTCATGTAGGCCAGTGCTGTCTCATATTAAGGACCTCCTGTGATGCTTGAGAGGAGAGAAATGTGTCCCAGTTGCTCTTAGCCTGTTAGATCCCTAACTGGTCTAAATCTCATACAAGCCTATTTAAACGGTGGTGAATTCTGTAGTCTGCGTAGTACTGTCCTAAGGTCCTTGGAGACAGAAAAGACACTAACTCTTTCTTTGATAAACTGAATAGGAAATTTAGAGACTACTGAAATAACTAGAGTAACATTATAAGGCAACAAATAAATAGTTCCAAAGAATACTTGCCTCTTTCCCTCTGGCTAAAAAGAAGGATGCTATACTGAATCTTCTTTACTTTCTGCTCAAGGGATCAAATGGTCTGTGACAGTTTCTCAAACTTGAGTAATATATTAAAGAAATTCACAGATCTTCCTTTGTTATCTTAAATTATTAATGTTATATAAGAGCATAGATGCAAAAGCGATACTTCCTGGGTTCGAATCTAATCTTAGATCTACCATTTATTGGCTGTGTTGACTTTGATCAAATCACTGAACTCTCTTTGCCCCAGTCTTCTCATCTGTGAAATGGGGATAATATTAGCTACATTTGTATTATTGTTATAAGAATTAAGGTAGCTAATATTTGTTTTATTAGGTTCTTTTTTTAAAAAAATTACATTTAATTTCTGCTGCACAATAAAATGACTCATATATATTCTTTTCTTTTCCATTATGGTTTATCACAAGATACTGAATATAGTTTCCTGTGTTATATAGTAGGACCTTCTAGAATATCCATCCTATATATAATAGTTTGTATTTGCTAATCCCAAACTCTCTAGTAGTTTTTGTGTGGAGACTTAAGGGTTTTCTATATATAGTATCATGTCATCTCTGTATAATGGCAATTTTACCTCTTCCCTATCCATTTGAATACCTATCCATTTGAATACCTTGTATTTCTTTTTCTTGTCTGATTGCTGTGCTTAAGACTTCCAATACTTGTTTGAAGAGAAGTGGTGAGAGTGAGCATCCTTGTCTTGTTCCAGATATTAGCAGGAAGGCTTTCTGCTTTTCGCTGTTGAGTATTACATTAGTTGTGGGTTTGTCATGAATATGTCTTATTATATTGTGGTATGTTTCCTCTATACACACCTTCACAAGGGTTTTTTTTTTATCATGAATCGATGTTGAATTTTATCAAATGTGTTTCCTGCATTTATTGAGATTATCATGTGGTTCTTGTCTTTTGTTGATGTGATGCATCCCATTGATTTGTGAAAGTTGAACCATACTGTGACTCTGGCAAGAATCCAAGTTGGTTATGGCACATGATCTTTATGATGTGTTGCTGGATTAAGTTTGGCAAAACATTAAAAACAATAACCTGGCATATATTAGGTGTTATATGTGTTAAATAAGATTTTCTATAAATGTATAAATATAAAACTAGTAATGAAATCTTTATGCATATAGCTCTTCCTTAACTATGAAATAAAACAAAAGCTGTGAGTTATAGAGCAGATGTGAAAATTAAGTAAAAAAAATTAAAAGC
Source organism: Madoqua kirkii (assembly GCA_006408675.1). Classification (NCBI taxonomy): domain Eukaryota; kingdom Metazoa; phylum Chordata; class Mammalia; order Artiodactyla; family Bovidae; genus Madoqua; species Madoqua kirkii. The sequence goes on from SJYC01122892.1 coordinate 11,597, forward strand.
AATACAAATCAAATTTAAAATATTAATTCAGTGTGACAGATATTATTGTTTACACTAACCTTAACTCATAGAAGTTGTCATTATTTATTAAAAGAGTCTCAGATCTAGTTCTATAATGAACCTGTGTTTTTTTGGTATTTTGAATTTAATAATATGAATGCACAGGGCATTTGCATGCAAAGAAAGCTTTTCAGAATGAATGAGGCAAATACTATCCAGACCTTGTTTGCTAGGTCAGGAAAATCAGACCTCATTCTCTGTCAATACTTTACTTGTTAGAAGTCCTAGAATGCCAATTTTAATTAAAGATATCAGCATCACATTATTAGTGAAACCCACACAAAATTGTTCTCTAAATTGCAAAGTTGCTCAAGTCAGAAATTTGGAGGCCATTCACGTTTCTACATCTTTGTCCTCATGCTTTAACTGGCCAAGAATCTCTCTAAAATATTCACTGACTCTGCCATCTTCTTTTTATCTTCTTCTAACTATATAAATTCCTGAGACCGTATTCAACCCATGGAGTTAGAGACCCTAGTTTGAGATGCTAGTGATGTCTGTGAAAAATCACACGGGAGGATGATTGCATGAGAGTGCTATTTACACAAGTGGGGTTACAAGGTACTCACACATGTACCTCTTCTTTGTATTTTTTTTTAAGTTAAACTATAGTTAATTTACAATGTTGTGTTATTTTCAAGTGTATAGCAAAGTGATTCAGATATATATATATATATAGTGGCTCAGACAGTAAAGAATCAGCCTGCAATGCAGGAAACCTGGGTTAGATGCCTGGGTCAGGAAGATCCCCTGGAGAATGGAATGGCTACCTACTTCCAGTGTTCTTGCTGGAGAATTCCATGGACAGAGGAACCTGGCGGGCTATGTATAGTCTATGAGGTTGCAAAGAGTCAAACATGAGTGAGTGACTAAAACTACTCCTCCTCATGTGTGTATATATATGTATATATGTATAGTGTATATGTAGTCTTTAGATTCTCTTCATTATAGGTTATTACAAAATAGTATAGTTTCCTGTGCTATACGCTAGGTCTTTGTTTTTTTACCTATTTTATTATATAGTATATTTATCCTAACCTAATTTACCTCTCCTCTCCCATGCTTTTTGCTTTGGAAACCATAAGTTCATTTTCTATGTGTGTGAGTCTATTTCTTCTTTGTATTTCTTTTGAACAGAACTCTAGGTTCTAGAATAACCCAGAGTTACCCATTGGTATGATGAAGTCCTTCATCAGTGGAGAGGTCAAAGGCTTTCTGACTTCCCAAGTCTATATTACAATCAAATCTAACCTAGAAGCTTCTTTCTCATAATATGTTATGATGTGATCTGTTGTCCTCTGCAGCCTAAATCAATACATTTCATCATTAAAGAGTTCCACCTCTTTGTAAAGAGCTTTGGTTTTTCAACTTGGTTGAGGTTGGCGCAGAAATGCCCTGCTCTGCTGACCTGTAGGCCACTGGTCTTTAATGAAACTCTGCAGAATGTGTATACCTTTAGTCAAAGCAAAGGATCCTGGAAAGCTGGTATGCAATTAGAAATGACCAAGTTCAGTCTGTTTTATATGTTTGGAAGTCGGTGCTGAACTTCTCAAAGACAGCAAAAGCCTTAAAAAAATTGTATTTGTTGGAGTATCTCTATTAAGTATGTGTATTTTCTTGTTAGAAGCACTGCAGTCTAGTCCAAGGTGCTCTGGGATGGTCCTGGTACCTCCATCATTTGGCTACAGGAATTTGGCTCAAATGTGGAAGCCCTCCTTGACCTGCTGGTTAACAGAGAGAGGCAGATCTGACTCCCCTATCCTGTGTTCAGGCTGCTAGGCCACCAACCTGTCCCAGCCTTTATCACATTTATCACATGTATGTGTACATCTGTTCTCTTCTAGTACAGAATTTCCAAATTATATCAACATATGTCTTGCTGGCAAAATGATTCTGTGGTCAAATAACTGAAGTGAAGTGTTAGTGAATTTCTCCTAAACTTTAGAGTATTTAATATGCCCACATGCATTACAAATCTCCATCAGGGGCATATGTAGGAGGGTTGAAATTCACATTTTTTTTTTTTAACTGAAGACTTTTATTTTGGGGATGTGTCTGGTGGGACCTGGAAAAACAACATGTTACCTAGATTTTAATCCTCTATCCACAGTTATATTGACTTAGTCCTCTTTATGGCCTAAACTCAGAGCACTAGGCTGGACACATGCTGGGTTATCAAATATAGTTAATGAAAGAATGATTAAAGTTATGTATTTTCCCGTGTTCTCAATCTGCTTATCTGTGATATGTAGAATTAAGATTGCATGTTATTTTGTTTGGTGATTTTAACATGTTTAGAAGAACGATTTGAATGAACATACATTGCTAAACTGGGAAATACTTTGTGGATTTTTTATTACTACCAACGTCAGAACCACCTCTACCAATCTATTAATATCAATATGTATGTCACAGAAAATTGTTTCTTTTAACCTTTGCTCTACATGGAGTATTAAATAGCTCATAAGTTTCATTACTATGATACATAATAGCTTTAAAATAGAGTCAGGTAGAAGTAGAATTTAGCAAACATCTCCAGGTGAATCATTTGCTAGAATGTTACTTTCCAAGTTGCCTACTTCTGAAAAAAAGGATACTCATATATCTAGATAATTCACCAGCAGCCCTCATTCATCTGATTATAACTACATATGATATTTATTACTACAGCTATATGTGTGTATATATTTATTTTACACATGCATATGTTAATTGTTCAATAAATGCACATATATATGCAAATATGATTTATCTAGCAATTATTATGAGTTATATATGGTTACAGGCACTTTACATTTATTATTCTTACCCCCACAATAATTCTGCAAAAACTGGCATCATCATCCTTATTCTAACAAGAGACAGCTAAGGCCTAGAAATATTTGATAACCACCCAGAAGAATAGGGACCCTGTGCCTTAATTCTTTGAAAGAATCCTCAGGATATACTTGCTCAGCCTAAAAGGACTTGCTCATAACTTGCATTTAGAGTGCTTACTGTGATAAGTTATGGCCCATGCCCAGAACAAGAACATCCAACCTGAATAGGGGGTTGAGAGCAGCCAAGCAACAGAGTAATGTCTGAAGCCTAACACTGTATTACTGTAACTGTCTCCCCGGTGAGCCAGCAGTTCTCCTATTTGTCCCTCCACAAACCCCCACCCAAGTCAGTGTGGCCACAGGCCCTTGCAGTCCCGCTCTCCTCTTCTCCACTGCTCAGATGACACCTGGAATTTGCCTTCTGATGCCAGGTTTATAGGGGCATCATCAGCATCACACAGTCACCCTCAGCCACGCGGCACTGACAATGCAGTCATCTGTCAGCAAATGAGCTGAGTGGGTCCTGCATGAGGCTGTCTGGGCCATATTTGGCAAAATCAGATGACTTACCTTCATGCCCACCTGTGCCTTAATTCTTTGAAAGAATCCTCAGGATATACTTGCTCAGCCTAAAAGGACTTGCTCATAACTTGCATTTAGAGTGCTTACTGTGATAAGTTATGGCCCATGCCCAGAACAAGAACATCCAACCTGAATAGGGGGTTGAGAGCAGCCAAGCAACAGAGTAATGTCTGAAGCCTAACACTGTATTACTGTAACTGTCTCCCCGGTGAGCCAGCAGTTCTCCTATTTGCCCTCCACAAACCCCCACCCAAGTCAGTGTGGCCACAGGCCCTTGCAGTCCCGCTCTCCTCTTCTCCACTGCTCAGATGACACCTGGAATTTGCCTTCTGATGCCAGGTTTATAGGGGCATCATCAGCATCACACAGTCACCCTCAGCCACGCGGCACTGACAATGCAGTCATCTGTCAGCAAATGAGCTGAGTGGGTCCTGCATGAGGCTGTCTGGGCCATATTTGGCAAAATCAGATGACTTACCTTCATGCCCTCTAACCAAACGCAAACAGCGGAGCTCTCCATTACCCAGAATGGGAGCACAGTTTTCTCTGTCTTTCCTGCACACATTACGCAAAAGCCACAGAGGTAGAGGGAAAATATCTCAAGACAAAATGCTTTTGTCCCATCTCCTTAATTACAGATTTGAACTTGTCTTATAGAAGGCTCTTGGAAACCAATTACAGTATTTCCTGCATTTTTTTTTTTTTCCCCTAATGAGTGTGTTTCCAGTGTTATACCTGGCAGCTTCATCTTCTGGGTAGTCAAAATTTAATAATTTCATTTAGCCAATGGATACGGTAAAGACTGGTTTAGAGACCTGTGGGAACACTCAGACAAGGCACAAATCCCTGGTGTACTATTAATGCTGACCAGGTGAGGAAGACACTCTCTTTCTCTTCTCTCGTTTTCTTCACAATATACTATTATGAAAAATTTCCAACATACAGAAAGTGAAAAAGATTTCACAGTGAATAACCCCCTCACCCCTATTAGGTTTTATTGTACTTGCTTTATGTCACACCTATCTCTCTGTCCATCCTTCTGTCCAATTACCAATCCATCTTATTTTAATACATTTTAAATAAGTTGCAGACTTTGGTACATTTCACTCAAAATACTTCAGCATACATATCCTTATTTAAATCTAATATCTATCTCTCTCTTTACCTTTGAATTTTGAAGTAAAGTTTGCATACAATATAATGGAGAAATTTTAAGTGGATCCTTCACTGAGTTTTGACATCTGCACATACCTGGGAATCCAGACCCATATCATGGTATAAAATATGAACGTGACTCCAGAAAGTCTTATGTCACATTCCAGTCGACCCATGACCCCATCTTCCCGGTGATATCCAATATTGCAATCTTCTCCCCCTTATAGATAGAATAGTTTGGTTCACTCTAGAGTGTCATATATATGGAATCGTAAGAACAGATAATTCTTTGGGGCAAGTTTCTTCCCGCAGGATAATCTTTTTTGAGATTCATCCATGTTGTGTGTATCAGTAATTCATTCCTTTTTTATGGCTGAGTATTATTCCCTGTGTGTAGATATACCACAGTTTGCTTATCTATTCACTGGTTATGATTACCTGGGCTGTTTCCAGATTTTGGCTGTTGTGCATAAAATGGCTGTGAATATCTGTGTATGAGTCTTCATGAACACATATAGTTTCATTTATTTGGGGTCAATAAGTGGGGGTAAAATTGTTGGTGATAGGGTGTATATATATATGTTTAGTATTATAAGAAATTGCAAACCTTTTTTCCAAGTAGTTATCTCATCTTACGCTCTCACCTACCATGTTTGAAAGTTCAGTTTGCTCTTTATCCTCATTGACATCAGGTGTTTGTCTTTTTAATTTTAGCCTTTCTGGTGGTGGGGTAGTTATCTCACTGAGGTGTTAATTTACATTTCTGAGATGACAAGTGATGCTGAGCGTTTTTTCATGTCCTTCCAGCCATCCATGTTTCTTCTTTTGTGAAAAGTCTACTCAAAACTTTTGACCAGACATTTTTTTATTTTTATAAAAGGGAGGGCGTGGACAAACATTGGCCCTGATTCCAGAGACAAACCCACCATCTTGTGCATGCGCTTGTATTAGGAAGCCTCAATCCTTTTCTGCCTTTCTGCTCCCTGCTCAGGCTCAAAAGAATCTGAAGAGATAATTTTTGAATAAATGTTGGTCACCTTTGCTGGGCGCTTCCAAGCAGGAGCAGGAAGGGGCGGCTTGTTAGCAAAGCCTGGTCCCTTTGTGAGATGTTTGCAGAATGATGATTTACAATAAAGTGGTTCCTGGTGGGTGCATGCAGGTGGAACTGATGTGGATCGATTCCAATGGTGCTAACTAATCAGCTGTTTAAACTGGCAGGGAGAGTGCTCGCTGACAGACGCAGAGCGACCATCATTTTCCTCCTAAGATTACAAATTAACTTGTTGGGATTTGCTGGGCTGTGTGACAACCTGGAGCCCAGCCACAGAGGAGGGGAGGGTGGCTGTGCCTTCAGAGAGGCCTCTCTGGGATCTGCCTTCCTGTAAGTCTGGACCTGGACAAACAGCACTGTGGGCTGGAGGAAGAGAGATCCCATCTAGGAAAGAGTGGGGATTTTCATCCTCATTGAAATTCATTTCTACCACCTAGATGAGGGGGCCTGGATGAATTTTAAAGGGTCCTCTCCTGTTCCTCTTTTCTTTTTTCTGTTAGCTATTTGCTTGACCCCATGGCAGACCCATCTCTCTTTGTTTCTTCACATAGAATGACACACAGGAAACCATCATTTTTCTCCATCTGGTCTTGGAAAAAACTCCATATCCTCAAATTCAAGCTCTTTCAGTTTGAGAAAGTGAAAGTATTAGTCATTCTTTGTGACTCTCTGTATCCTACTCTTTGCAACACCATGGACTATATCCTGCCAGGCTCCACTGTCCATGGAACTCTCCAGACAAGAATACTGGGGTGGGTGGCCATTCCCTTTTCCAGAGGATCTTCCCAACCCAGGGATTGAAACCGTGTCTCCCACATCACAGGCAGATTTTTTACCATCTGAAAGGCCCCTAATTTTTGTTTGTTTTTAGGCTCTTTTCTCTCTTTCTCTCTCTTTAAATTTTAATTGGAGGCTAATTACTACATTGTGGTGGTTTTTGCCATACATTCACAAGAATCTACCATGGGTGTACATGTGTTCCCCATCCAGAACCCTCCTCCCATCTCCCTCCCCAACCCACCCCTTAGGGTCGTCCCAGTGCACCAGCCCTGAGCACCCTGTCTCATGCATCGAACCTGGACTGGTGATCTATTTCACATATGATAATATATATGTTTCAGTGCTATTCTCTCAAACCATCCCACCCTTGCATTCTCCCTCAGAGTCCAACAGTCTGTGCTTTACAGCTGTGTCTCTTTTGCTGTCTTGCATATAGGGTCATCGTTACCATCTTTCTAAATTCCACATATATGTGTTAATATACTGTATTGGTGTTTTTCTTTCTGACTTACTTCACTCTGTATAATAAATAGACTCCAGTTTCATCTACCTCATTAGAACTGATTCAAATGTATTCTTTTTAATGGCTGAGAAATATTCCATTGTGTATATGTACCACAGCTTTCTTATCCATTCATCTGCTGATGGACATCTAGGTTGCTTCCATGTCCTAGCTATTATAAACAGTGCTGTGATGAACACTGGGGTGCATGTGTCTCTTTCAATTCTGGTGCCCTCAGTGTGTATGCCCAGCAGTGGGACTGCTGGGTCATACAGCAACATATTGAAAAGAAGAGACATTACTTTGCCAACAAAGGTCTGTCTAGTCAAGGCTATGGTTTTTCCTGTGGTCATGTATGGATGTGAGAATCAGACTGTGAAGAAAGCTGAGCACCAAAGAATTGATGCTTTTGAATTGTGGTGTTGGAGAAGATTCTTGAGAGTCCCTTGGACTGCAAGGAGATCCAACTAGTCCATTCTGAAGGAGATTAGCCCTGGGATTTCTTTGAAAGGGATGATGCTAAACGTGAAACTCCAGTACTTTGGCCACCTCATGCGAAGAGTTGACTCATTGGAAGAGACTCTGATGCTGGGAGGGATTGGGGGCAGGAGGAGAAGGGGACGACCGAGGATGAGATGGCTGGATGGCATCACGGACTCAATGGATGTGAGTCTGGGTGAACTCCGGGAATTGGTGATGGACAGGGAGGCCTGGCATACTGCGATTCATGGGCTCGCAAAGAGTCGGACACAACTGAGCGACTGAACTGAACTTGGCAGTTCTATTTCCAGTTTTGTAAGGAATCTCCACACTGTTCTCCATAGTGGCTGTACTAGTTTGCATTCGCACCAACAGTGTAAGAGGGTTCCTTTTTCTTTACACCCTCTCCAGCATTTATTGCCTGTAGACTTTTGGATTGCAGCCATTCTGACTGGTGTGAGATGGTACCTCATTGTGGTTTTGATTTTCATTTCTCTGATAATATGTGATGTTGAGCATCTTTTCATGTGTTTGTTTAGGCTCTTCTCTTTATAGCCTGATTATACTGTGGTCCTTTATAAGCATTGAGATATTGGATTTTTCATTATTAATTACAAAAATTACAAAACTTGATCCCGACAATGGAGAGGTTCTAGGACGAAGAAGCCAGGGAAGATGACGAAGAGGTTGGTTTAACTGTGGTGTAGTCATGGCCACAAGAGGATGGACTAGCCTAGCTCCAGACTCTAGCCCTTATCTTGACCTCTTGCCCACAGAAACCTTTTCATACATCATTTCATCCTTGCAATAGCTTCATGTAATGCACAGGGGCCACCATCTGCTATATGGGGAAGCAGAAGTTATCCCAAGGCACCCCTAAGTAGACGGTGAAAGCCATGAAATCTGACCTCAAATGCAGGTCTGTGGGTGTTAGCATGTCTAATTATGGCTCCGGAAGCCTGAATTAGCAGGTTAAATAATATATGTGCTTACATGAAGTGTCTGGAATGGCATTCCAATATAAGAAGGTGGACCTGTTAACAACCTCCAAATGAACATTTCAAAAGGATTTGTTTCTTCAGAACTTGATACTGTTATTCTAAAGTGCTTCTGGAGGAATAACCAGGTGAGGGCTGGGACAGGCTACAATCAGATATTAAAACTTAGTCTAATATTCAAAGAATTAAATCACTGGCCCCAGGGATAAACAGACAAAGTAGAATAGGTGACCTTGTAAAAGCTTCCAGGTAGTATTTGAGAAGGCAAAATATGATAAAGGAGATATCAAGGACTTGTAAAGAGAGAACGGGAAGATTAGTCAACGAATGACTCTGCAATCACTGGAAACTTATTAAGGGGATAAAGTATATTTAGATCCTTAACAGATGATCTGCTCCAAAATAAATACCAAATATTTCAAGATTTAAATGTAGAAATGCAAATGAAAAACTGTTTGAAATATTTAGGTGATTAACTCTTTGGATTAAGAAAGACTTAGTAGGAAAGCAAAGAGAAAATTGCAAGCGAAAATGTTCATGTATTTAGTGTCTAAAAATAAATTGCTATGTCTTTATAAAACAATACAGAGATTAAAAACCAAGAGTGAACTAGGGGAATATTTGTAAAACTTATGCTGATGGGCTAAGATCACAATATATAAAATTCTGTTCAAATAGGTAAGAAACAGGAATCTCAATGTTTATATTGAGGTCTAGAAATGAAGAGATGAGTTATGACGGAGGAAATAAAAATGTTAAACTGGCTTTTCTTTGTATAAAAAGTGTTAGTTGCTCAGTTGTGTCTGACTCCTTGCGACCCCATGGACTGTAGTCTGCCAGGCTCCTCCATCCATGGGGTTTTCCAGGCAAGAATACTGGAGTGGGTGGGTTGCCATTTCCTTCTTCGGGGATCTTCCTGACCCAGGGATCGAAACTGGGTCTCCTGCTCTGCAGGCAGACTACCATCTGAGCCACCAGGGAAGACTTTTATTTGTATAGTCACCAGTAAACAAAGGATTAAAAATTAAGATAGTAGAATATTTTTCATATATCAGATTAGCAAGGATAAACATAGGGTAATACTTAATGTTAGTGATAATATGGTAAAGCTGACACTCTCGTATACTTAAGGATGAAGGTTAAATTGTATGATTTTTCTGGTCTGTATGCCTATATGTTGTACCTCATATTGCTTTTGCTTTACTCTCTGTTCTAGGATGAGGGGAATTTTTTTTTCCCAGTTGCCTTCACACAGATTTTCTGTATGTCTAGTGGGTTCTGAGACTTCCCGTCTCTTCCCTCCCTCCCCCTTCTCCTCATCATTTCTTAGCCCCCTCCTTAGCTCCCCTCCTCTATTTCCTTTGCTCCCCTCCTTCTCTCCTGTTTACCCCTTTTCCCTTCCATTCTTTTCCTCTACCACTTTCTTTCCATCTTTTCCTAGTTGAGGCTTTTTCATCCTTGAAGTCTCAGATCAAACATTTCCTGCTCGGTGCATTCACCTTATTCTCCCTGAAAGTTGTCACATTATTTAGTTATTTGCTTTCACACCACCTTATAATTTGCTCATATGACACTGCTGCTGCTGCTAAGTCGCTTCAGTCGTGTCCGACTCTGTGCGACCCCATAGGCGGCAGCCCACCAGGCTCCTCCATCCCTGGGATTCTCCAGGCAAGACCATTGGAGTGGTTGCCATTTCCTTCTTCAACGCATGAAAGTGAAAAGTGAAAGTGAAGTCGCTCAGTCGTGTCTGACTCTTAGCAACCCCATGGATTACAGCCTACCAGGCTCCTCTGTCCATGGGGTTTTCCAGGCAAGAGTACTGAAGTGGGGTGCCATTGCCTTCTCTGCCATCTGACACTAATCTCAATCAAAATGTATATGTTTATAATGATTTGACTAACATGTTTTTCCCTCCCAGGCTTACATGGGCTGTTGTCACATTTAGTCAACACTGAATCCCCTGAATCTAGCCAAAAAGACTAGAGAGTTAATACATATTTTTTGGATGTTTTGACTTTGACCTCTCAAAATGTCACTAGAATAAACTGAGTCTTAAGCAGAGCTAACTTCAGTAAACCTACTGCAGTAAGGGAGAGCAAACCTCGACAGAGTTTTAGTTATGTCTCAAAAGAGGGTGGTCATGGGTAGAAATCTATACAGTTTGAGGGTTGAGTGGTTTAAGGCAGGCTTTAGTGTTAAAGATTTGATAAGGAATGGCCAAACTGTGACACAAGAGTTTGAAACTGGTGAGTGTTGTAAGATAAGGCTCTTCAAGCAAGTGTTCTAAGTTAAAATAGTTTGATATTTGAGCTGTTTGCTCATGTGAACAATCTATTGTTTTGACAAGAAGTTAGATGGGCAAGCTAATTATTCATATAACTTAGTTTCCAGAAAAGTTCTGAGGCTAACAATGAAAGTGATTTATTGGTTTATAGCCTTATCTTCATGGGCAACAACTTCCAAGAAGAAAGAGTAAAATCAAGTTCATAGAACTGTCTTGAGGTCTCAATCCTGGGAGTTAAGCTTTGTAACTACAGATCTCAGTTCTGAGATGAAGAAATAGAAAGCTGTCTTGGCAATATGTAATAATGTCCTTAGAAATGTTTTCACATTTTCTAGTAGCTCGTTTCTAAGAGTCTATCATTAAAAAATTAGAAGCACAAAGTTTTATGTATGGGGTTTGGAAATGTCTCTTTGGGAAACTGAGGCAACCACTAGGGAGAAAACACGATGCAGGCCTTGGAAGAAAAGAGGGGCTAGAGCACATAAGGAGGGGAAATAGAGGTGAGGCAGAAAAAAAAAAAAAAGTTGTCCAGCTTTTTTCAGTCTTCCTTTGATCCATTTATGGAAACTGGATTCAAAATCTATTGAGTGATTTTCTTCTTCTCTGTTCCAAACTAGTTACATATTTGCATGCATGCACACGCACACGCACATATCACTTAAATTCCAGGAATGTCTACCATTAAATCTCTGTCTCTGCAGTTATCAGCAAGTGATAGACACACTGCTCTTAGTTCATGTCATTCAAGCAATCACCTGATGAGACTTCCTGGTGGGGAAAATGCTATGTAGTGACAAGGCTAAGGTTTTTCCCCAAACATCCTGTTGTTCATTTGCTAAGTCATGTCCGACTCTTTGTGACCCCAAGGACTGGAGCATGCCAAGTTACCCTGTCCTTCACCATCTCTAGGCATTTGCTCAAACTCATGTCAATTGAGTCAGTACTCACGTCTGTCGTTCTGGTTGTCCCACCACTGGTCCTCATTGAGTGTGTAAACCTTCACTGGGTGTTGGCCGTCAGTTAACATGCTGCCAGGGGTCGAGGCAAAGGCCCTGGTAGAGTGGCTGGGAGGAAGTTCCAGGGAAGGCTGGAGCCCATGCTGGAAGACGCCCAGGCTTGGAGGACCACCCTGGCCTCACCACTGCCACTGATCACCCTGGGGCTGATCCGCTGAATATCTAGATGTCTTTCTTTGATGCTTCTCTATCATAACAATGTATATAATGGGTGAAACTCACTTTTCCTTTGGTCTTTGGTCAAAGAAATGTTTTTTCATACTGAATTCTTTGGTACTGAGTGTGTGGCAACTAAGACCCTAGGTAATTAGCAAGATGGTAGGAGGTCAGTTGTGGTTCTACTTGAGTGCATAGCTCCTTAATGGCTACCCTTACATGCTGAACTATGAAGGCAGCTTCCAAATAAGATCCCTCAACATTAAGAGATGTGTTAGAGAATAAGAGAGAGGCAGCATTTGGTTTTCTTGAAAAGCATGATGCACTATCGATCTGAGACATTTTGGATGAAAATTATAAGCTGCTTTATGAGTATTGAAAGAGAAGGCAGTTCCCACCAGGACCTAAGGTGGGGTCACCAAGAAAAATCGTGATAGATAAATCCCATTTCTTGTTTCTGATACTGTTTGTAGATCAAGCATATGTATACATTGTATCTGGATTATTTTTTAAAAGGGCATTGAAGCAGAGACATTACTCTGCCAACAAAGGTCCATCTAGTCAAGGCTATGGCTTTTCCAGTAGTCACGTATGGATATGAGAGTTGGATTGTGAAGAAAGCTCAACGCCGAAGAATTGATGCTTTTGAACTCTGGTGTTGGAGAAGACTCTTGAGAGTCCTTTGGACTGCAAGGAGGTACAACCAGACCATTCTAAAGGAGATCAGTCCTGGGTGTTCTTTGGAAGGAATGATGCTAAAGCTGAAACTCCAATACTTGGGCTACCTCATGCAAAGAGTTGACTCATTGGAAAAGACTTGGATGCTGGGAGGGATTGGAGACAGGAGGAGAAGGGGACAATAGAGGATGAGATGGCTGGATGGCATCACAGCCATCCAGCCATCGATGACTCGATGAACGTGTGTCTGAGTGAACTCAGGGAGTTGGTGATGGACAGAGAGGCCTGGTGTGCTGTGATTCATGGGGTCACAAAGAGTCGGACACGACTGCGAGATTGAACTGAATTGACTGACCTCACAATGGTTTTATGGACAAATATGGGGTTGACATACTCAGTAAAGTGGCCAGTGCTTTGCAGAAGGATTGTGTCTAAAGGGTGTGGATTGGTTGCTTGGATGGTAAAGAATCTGATTACGACGCAGGAGACTTGGGTTTAATCCTGGAGTTGGGAAGGTCCCCTGAAGGGAATGGATACCCACTCCAGTATTCTTACCTGGAGAGTTCCACAGACACAGGAGGCTGGCAGGCTACAGCTCATGGGGTTGCAAAATGTCAAACATGACTGAGCAACTAACACTTTCACTTTTTTTCAATTTAACCTGCATTAATATATTCATTTCAACTAGTGGCTATTCAGAATAACTATGAATCAGCAGAGGTTAGTCATAGTGCAACCAAAGTTTTTTTGTTTTGTTTTGTTTTTTAATGTAGTGCTAATACCCTGTTAGAGCGTGGTCATATTCAGGGTCATTTAAAACTATGTCCTATAACAGAAAATCTGTAAATACCTCCTGCCTCACATTATTCTAAAAAGATATGAGATTTATGAGATTTGATGTTTTGATCATGATAAAGTTGTTGTTGGGTTTTTTTTTTTTTTTTGGCCTGCATTACATGACATCAAAATCTCTTGGGTCAAAATATATAGCTTCATTGATTAATTAAACTGATTATAGAAACATGTTTTCATAGTACATATCAGTGTCAAATCTATTTTAGCCAATGATTGTTAACTTCAACAGCAAGCTCACAAAACTTGTAAATGAGTTAGAGCTCATTATAAAACAGTTAGTCAAAGTCTTTGAAAATAAGAAAATATATGAATATTGTATTGCTACACTTCATTAATAGTAATTTGCCTAGCATATATATCATGTTCATATCACTCCAATCACCACCAAGATCATGTTAGAAAGTCAGGCTATTAACATATGATGATTAATCATAAACAATAGGCTACAGGTGTCAATTACTTTGTAATTACACATAACGTAAACCTCATAATGTATGTGGTAATCAATTAGAAAACAGAACATAACTTTTCAGTTTGTTCAGTTGCTCAGTCATGTCCAACTCTTTGCAATCCCATGGACTGCAGCACGCTAGGCCTCCCTGTCCATCACCAACTCCTGGAGTTCACCCAAACTCATGTCCATTGAGTTGATGATACCATCCAACCATCTCATCCTCTGTCGTCCCCTTCTCCTCCTGCTCTCAATTTTTCCCAGCATCAGGGTCTTTTTAAATGAGTCAGCTCTTTGCATCACGTGGCCAATGTACTGGAGTTTCAGCTTCAACATCACATAACTTTTAATACTACAACATAATGTATTCTATAAAAGTTATGAAACAATATATTTGATTCCAATGAAAAGGTGACTTTCGAATTCCTGAATTACTAGGCAAGATCAGCCAGCCATGTGGAGATGGGAACAGAAAGTTCCAGGCAGAAGGAGGGACAGGAAAATTCCTAAAGAGGGAATGAGCATGGTATATTCTAGGAACCAAAGAAGTCTTTCATAGTCGTAATGGGAAAGAAGGGCTATAGTGAATCTGGTTAAGGTTAAGAGGTGGGCAGGGACCAGTTTACACAGTGATTTTTGGTCCACAGACAAGAAGTTGGGTTTCAGACTAAACAAAGTAGGAAATCCTTAGAGGGCTGTAGGGAAAAAAAAAAATCTGATTTGTTTTTAAAAGATTCCTTCTTGGATGTTGAAGGGATTACTTCAACATTACTTCTATTACTTCAACAATACTAGCAGCAGGGAGACTGTTTTAAAAAATGAATGCACTGAATTGACTGGTCATCTATTTCACATATGATAATATACATGTTTCAATGCTATTCTCTCAAATCATCCCACCCTTGCCTTCTACCACAGAGTCCAAAAGTCTGTTCTTTATATCTATGTCTCTTTTGCTGTCTTGCATATAGGGTTGTTGTTACCATATTTCTAAATTTCATATACACGCATTAATATACTGTATTGGTGTTTTTCTTTCTGACTTACTTCACTCTGTATAATAGGCTCCAGTTTCCTCTGCCTTATTAGAGCTGATTCAAATGTGTTCTTTTTAATAGCTGAGTAATATTCCATCAGGTATATGTACCACAACTTCCTTATCTGTCTGCCGATGGACATCTAGGTTGCATCCATGTTCTAGCTATTATAAACTGTGCTGTGATGAACATTGGGGTACATGTGACTCTTTCAATTCTGGTTTCACAGGGCACTCAAAGCCACTGGGACAACCCAGGGGGATGGGATGGGGAGGGGGGTGCGAGGGGGTTCAGGATGGGGGACACATGTACACCCATGGCTGATTCATGTCAAAGATGGCAAAAACCACCACAGTGTTGTAAAGTAATTAGTCTCCAGTTAAAATACATAAATAAATTTTTAAAAAAAATGGATGTATTAGTCTAGACAAGAAATGGTGTTGGCTTGTACTACGGATGGAGCTGAAAGATGGAGAGAATAGAGGCATTTGAAATGTATCATGAAGGCAGAGCTAAGAGAATTTGAAGTTATGGATGAAGTGGAGTATGAGGGAAAAGGATGCTTTAAGGATAGATACTAATTTGGGAGCTTGAGTGAATTTAGTGGATGTTAAATATGTATTAAAAAGATATACTGAGCATCTACTGTGTGGAGGATACTTTTTTTTGGACAAGATACATTTTTCTAACTTCTAACAGATTGTGGATGCAAATTATGTAAAATTGTCATCAATATTTCTATTTTATTTCAAGTAAATATTCTAAATAAGCATGTTTTCCTGCCTCTTTATCTTATTATTGTGACATAGATTAGGGGTCAGCAGACTTTTCCTGAAAAGATTGAGGGAGTAAACATTTTAAGTTTTGCAGTTTCTGTGAACTTTGTTGCAGCTACTCCACCCTGATGATGTAGTGTCAAAACAACCAGGGACAACACATTAAGGAAAGAGCATGACTGGGTTTCAGTAAAATTTTATTTACGCAACAAGTAGTGGGTCACATTTGGTCTCTGCAGTTTGCTAATCCCTGACATAGACTGTCGATCCCCACACAAGACAACCTAGAGTGAAAAGGAAAATCAGATTGTGAATAAAGATGCCAAGTACTTATTTATTTATAGTTGTCATTTATTTCATTTCTTTATTTCAGTATTATTTTTAATAGTCCTTCTTCTGGTTTCTTCAGGGCCCCTAACTCCATTTAATCTTAAGACTATAAATCATGCCCCTTTGCTCTCCACCACAAGGGTAGGACATTACCCATGTTTTGCCAGTCATTTTGGTCAGTGCTTATGTTCAGAGCAACACCAGCAGAGATCAACAGAGTTAAGAGCCATAGCAACGTTGTTTGAGAAGTAATCCAGCTATGTCTAAAGTCAGAAACACGCCAGGACTTCCTGGTTATGTGAGTCAGTGAATTCCATCTTACCTTCAGCTAGTTTGAGTTGAGTTTCTATCAGTTGCAGACAGAAGATTGATTAAAGACAAAAATACTGCTGCACTGAATCTGGAAGGGGACAATTAGCATTTGAATCCCTTGAATGTGCCAAACATAATACATGCTAATCTTAGTTAAACTTAAGATAGCTTTATCTTTAAGGTTGAGAGAACAGGGGCTCAGAGATAAGCGATTTGCCTGAAGTTACGTAAATTTTTGGTAGTTACGATTGGACTGCTAGTATTTCTAACTCCAAAGCCTATGCTATTTATATGGTACCGTGTAGTAAGGGAGCATAGAAATTAAATGGAAAAAAAATAGTAAAGTATAATTTTTGGATTTCTATTTCTCTTCAAATAGTTTCTTCTAGGGCTCCAAAACTGAGGAAATAAGATGATTCTTGAAGCATCAGAAAGATTAGATGTAATATATGACCTGTTAAGCAATCAATCATGGATGGACTTTCAAAGCTGCTTTGAATCTTAAAATGGGATGTTTCTTAGCCTAATTTTCCACAGGCTAAAGCTGGAAAATGTTCCTTCTTCCTCCTGCTTAGGGAGACCAGATTTCACATGTATGCGGGAAATGCAGAGCCAGGCAGAGCTCATTTCCATATCTCTAAGTGGGCTGTGTGCGCTTGACAAGGAAGGGCAAGTAAGGAGTATAAAATCACCATCAAAGATTCATGCTGAGGACACTCTTCTTGAGAGCTATATGGAGATGGCATACAAGAGGGGCTTCTTTCTAGGTAGAAAGAGGTGATAATTAAACATAATTTGTAGAAGAAAATTAATAGTGATGGACTTAAATCCTTTATAGCAAATGTAAATTTCAAAGCAATTTTGTGTGGAGAAGTAAAAAGCTATAATATATGGCTGAGTGGTATATGCTGACAGTAATGGTCCTCTTGTGCAGTGAGTTATTAAAGACTTTCATCTCGTGTTTTTCAATAATGAAAAGGGAGGCAGTCTGGGGGCATTTTCTGAGCTATGTCCCTTGTGTTGATTTAGCTTGTAAAACCAGTAGGTTATCTCAACAGCTGTATGGAAAAGGTTAAATTTGCTAAAAGCCTAAAATGTGAGAAGCATCCTATTTTAGAAAAATGCATTATTTCTTCTCTGAGACTAACAAACTATGACCTTGGGCAAGTCACGTAATCTCTACGGGGCTCGATCTTTACTTCTTGTTCAAGGATCTTATCCATGGCTTTTTCCAATCTCAGTAATCTATGATTCCTTCATTTGGTAAAAATATCCTCTTGGGAATGAAGAAACTTCAGGGACGCATTGCTTGCAGTCATTTACTCTCTCTTCCCTTGTTTTTGAATTGGATTCTAGAATCAGTTCCAGGATCGCATGTCCTTCATTGAGTAAGATACAGAGATAATGAAGAATCAGTCATTTCACAAAGCTTAATGTTCAAGCTTTCACAAAGATCTCTGGAAGGAAAAGCTGTAGGAAAACCAATAGCTCAGCTTAACTGGGTCACAGTACAAACGACTATGGGATATGCGTGAATAGTCCTGGCTTGTGAGGACTGGACCTTGAGGAAATGAGAAATGGGATTCTGAAAGAAAGAAAAGATCAAGTATTTTTGATAATTTATTGCATTTATTAAACTTCTGAGGGTTGAATATGGAAAGTTAGTATTAATGTGTCATGTTTTATAGACCTTAATCATTCACGCTCTAGAGCAGAATTAGTCATCTTTCATTAGTATGTTTTTAAAAACTGATTGACAGTATTGACTCACTATTGCTAACTAAAGTCCAAACTACTCAGGTTTACTTAGCTTGTACCTGTTGTTCTTTATCTGCCCCAGGATTCCATCTAGAATAATGGCTCTTTAGGTTATGACAGTTTCTCAAATATTTCTTGTTTTTAATGACTTTGACACTTTAGAGGGATACTGGTTATTGAGAAGCATATTTCTCAGTTGGGGTTTGTCTGATTTTTTTTTTTTTATCCCACTTATGACTAAACAGGACTTCCAGAAGACCACAGTATCTGTAAAGCACTAGCTTTATCACATCATAAGTGCACATGCTACCCATATGACTTATCACTCAAGATGCTAAATTTAATCACATGGCTGAGGCAGTTTTGTCAGCTTTCTCCACTGTAGAGTTACTCCTTGGGTTTTCTATACTGTGTTATTTAGAAGTAAGTCAGTCCCGCCCACAATTAAGGGAGTGAGGAATTACGATCCACCTATTTCATGAGAGAGTAACTATATATATTGTCAGGAATTCTGTATGGGAGATTTGCCTGTTCTTATTTACTAAATTATTTATTACATCACTATAGGCTCATAGATATTTAGGTTTAGAGTTATACCTTGAGTTATATTCTAATACATGTTATTTATTTTATTGCTCAAGGTTTCAGCTTTGGACATTCGGAGCTCTTTCTGTTGCTTCTATGTCCCTCTGACATATCCTGTTGGTTTTTGTTTTTCCTTACCTTCTGACACTATGAGATGCTCCAGGCTCATCCTGTATATTCTTGCCTTGGCTTTCAAAACTATCATTTCTCCTGGAAGTCCTAGTTTCCTTTATTGGCGAATGATGTTTGAAGGAGGGAGGAATGGGGAATAAATTTTTAATGGATACGGAGTTTCAGTCTAGGAAGACGAAAAAAGTTCCTGAGATGAATAGTGGTGATGATGACATAATAACGTGAATATCCTCTGTTAATGCCACTGAACTATACACTTAAAAATAATCAACATGGGAAATTTTACATAATGTATATTTACCACAATTGAAATATGGTTTATCTAAAAAACACAAACCTTACAACATGTTTCCAATGACTGAGTGTTCATGTTTTCCCACATTTTCACTAGCATTTAGCTGTCAGACTTTGTCTTGAATTTTTGTTCTAGCTATCATAATAGGTGTGTAGTGATATCTCATTGTTTTGATGGTGGCATCTCATTATTGTCTTAATTTTCATTTCCCTAATGACATATGTATGGGGCTTTCCAGGAGGCTCAGTGGTAAAGATTCAGCCAGTAATGCAGGATTTGTGGGTTTGATACCTGGATCTGGAAGAACCCTGAAATAGGAGACAACAACCTACTCCAGTATTCTTGACTGGGGAATTTCATGGACAGAGGAGCCTGGCAGGCTACAGTCCATGGGGCTGCCAAAAAGTTGACTAAATGGTTAAACAGCAACAATGAAATATGATATTGACGGTCATTTCATATGCTTGTCATTTATATATCCATTTTGCTGGTGTGCTTAATATTTTGATCTTTTAAAACTGTTTCTTTTCTTCATTGCTGAGTTTTAAGAATTCTGGATACAATTAGGTATGTAATTTGCAAATATTTTCTAGTAGTCTATGGCTTGTCATTCTCTTAACAATGTATTTCACAGAGCAAGTTTTTAATTTTAATAACATCCAACTTGGGGTCATTTTTTCATGGATTATTCTTTGTGTTTTTGAATCTAAAAAGTCATAACCAGTGAATATCATACTAGTTTTCTTCTAGATGTTTTATAGTTTTCATTTAACATTTAGGTCTGTATACATTTTGAGTTAATTTTATATAAGTTGTGAGATCTGTGTCTATATAGAGAGATGTCTAATAGTTTCAGTACTGTTTGTTGAAAAGACTATTCTTTCCCCACTCAATTGCCTTTGCATCTTTGTCAAAAGTCAGATGAATCTAAAAAGTCATACCAGTGAATATCATACTAGTTTTCTTCTAGATGTTTTATAGTTTTCATTTAACATTTAGGTCTGTATACATTTTGAGTTAATTTTATATAAGTTGTGAGATCTGTGTCTATATAGAGAGATGTCTAATAGTTTCAGTACTGTTTGTTGAAAAGACTATTCTTTCCCCACTCAATTGCCTTTGCATCTTTGTCAAAAGTCAGATGATTAGGTTTCTGTGGAATCTTTATTCCCTTCCATTGATCTGTGTGTTTATTCTTTCACCAAAACTGTACTGTCTCTAAAATGAGGCGTAAGACATATTATGTCTTTTTTTAAAAATTTAATCTTTATTTTATATTAGGGTATAGTTGATTTACAATGTTTTTAGTTTCAGGTATATAGAAAACTGATTAAGTTACATATGTATCCACTGATTTACAGTTTTGTTTCCCGTATAGGTTATTACACAAGATTGAGCAGAGTACCTTGCAGAATACAGTCGGTCCTTGTTGACTATACATTGTATACAGTGGTGTGTATATGTTAATTCTACCTCCCAACCTCTGAATTTGTCCTTTCCCTGACTTTTCCCCTTTGGTAACCAGAAATTTGTTTTTGAAGTCTGTGAATCTATTTTTGTTTTATAAATAAGTTCATTTGTATCATCTTTTTAGATTCCACATATAAGTGATGGATATATGTCTTTCTCTGACTTACTTCAAGTAGTATGATAATTTCAAGATCCAACCATGTTCTACAAATGGCATTATTTCATTTCTAATGGCTGAGTAACATTCCATTGGGTGTGTTTGTGTGTATGTGTGCATCACATCTTCTTTATCCACTCACATCTATCAATGGACATTTAGGTTGCTTCCAAGTCCTGGCTACTGTAAAAAGTGCTATAATGAACAGTGGATCCATGCATCCCTGCGAACCATAGTTTTCTCAGGATATGTGCCAAGAGTGGGATTACTGGATCAAGAAGGCGATGGCATCCCACTCCAGTACTCTTGCCTGGAAAATCCCATGGACAGAGGAGCCTGGTGGGCTGCAGTCCATGGGGTCACGAAGAGTTGGACACCACTGAGCGACTTCACTTTCACTTTTCACTTTCATGCATTGGAGAAGGAAATGGCAACCCATTCCAGTGTTCTTGCCTGGAGATGGTGGAGCCTGGTGGGCTGCCATCTCTGGGGTCGCACACAGTCGGACACAACTGAAGCAATTTAGCAGCAGCATAGTAGCTCTATTTTCAGTTTTTTAAGGAACATCCATACTGTTCTCTATAATGAATGTTCAGTTCAGTTCAGTCGCTCAGTCGTGTCCGACTCTTTGCGACCCCATGAATTGCAGCACGCCAGGCCTCCCTGTCCATCACCATCTCCCGAGTTCACTCAGACTTACGTTCATCAAGTCCGTGATGTCATCCAGCCATCTCATCCTCTGTTGTCCCCTTCTCCTCCTGCCCCCAATCCTTCCCAGCATCAGAGTCTTTTCCAATGAGTCAACTCTTCCCATGAGGTAGCCAAAGTACTGGAGTTTCAGCTTTAGCATCATTGCTTCCAAAGAAATCCCAGGGCTGGTGAACAACAGTACAGGGGAGTTCCCTTTTGTCCGCACCCTCTCTAGCAGATATTGTTTGTAGACTTTTTGATGATGACCATTCTGATATTGAGCCACATGAGTTGCTTGTATATCTTGGAGATTAATCCCTGTTGTTCACTTCATTTGCAAGTTTTTCTCCCATTCTGTAGATTGTCTTTTCATTTTATGGTTTCCTTTGCTATGCAAAAGCATAGCAAAAATTTCATTAGGATCCATTTGTTTGTTTTTGTTTTTATTTTCACTACTCTAAGAGGTGGATCCCAAAAGACACTGCTGTGATTTATGTCAAAAAGAGTCCTTCCTATGTTTTCTTCTAGGAGTTTTACAGTGTCCAGCCTTACATATAGGTCTTAAATCCCTTTAGCATAGCAAAAATTTCATTAGGATCCATTTGTTTGTTTTTGTTTTTATTTTCACTACTCTAAGAGGTGGATCCCAAAAGACACTGCTGTGATTTATGTCAAAAAGAGTCCTTCCTATGTTTTCTTCTAGGAGTTTTACAGTGTCCAGCCTTACATATAGGTCTTAAATCCCTTTTGAGTTTACTTTTGCGTATGGTGTTAGGGAGTGTTCTTCTGCTGCTGCTAAGTTGCTTTAGTCATGTCCGACTCTGTGCGACCCCAGAGATGGCAGCCCACCAGGCTCCTCTGTCCCTGGGATTCTCCAGGCAAGAACACTGGAGTGGGTTGCCATTACCTTCTCCCGTAGAGAGTGTTCTAGTTTCATTCTTTACACATGGCTGTTTAGTTTTTTCAGCAGCATCTACTGAAGAGACTGTCTTTTCTCCATTGTGTATTCTTGTTTCCTTTGTCACAGATTAATTGACCACAGGCACATGGGATTATTTCTAGGCTTTCCATCCTGTTCCATTGATCACTATTTAGGTTTTGTCCCAGTGCCATGCTGTTTTGAATGCTGAAGTCAGGATTCTTGATTTCTCAGCTCCATTTTTCTTTCTCACAATTACTTTGATTCTTCAGACTCTTTGGAGTCTTCATACACATTTTAAAGTGTTTTGTTCTGTAAAAAATGTAACTGGTAATTTAATAGGAATTGCACTGAATCTGTAGATTAGTCTGGGTAGTAGAGTCATTTTGACAATATTGATTTTCCAATCCAAGAACATGGCATTTCTTTTCATTGATGTTGTCTTTGATTTCTGTCATTCAGTTCAGTTCAGCTCAGTCGCTCAGTCGTGTCCAACTCTTTGCAACCCCATGAACTGCAGCATGCCAGGCCTCCCTCTTATAATTTTCTGAATACAGGTCTTTTGCTTCCTTGAGGTGAGGTGAAGTCGCTCAGTCGTGTCCGACTCTTTGCGACCCCGTGGACTGTAACCTACTAGGCTTCTCTGTCCATGGGATTCTCCAGGCAAGAATACTGGAGTGGATTGCCATTTCCTTCTCCAGGGGATCTTCCCAACCCAGGGATAGAACCTGGGTCTCCCGCATTGGAGGCAGATGCTTTAACCTCTGAGTCAAAGGCTACTTTAGGTTGGTTTATTCCTAGGTATTTTATTATTTTTGTTACAATGGTAAATGGGATTGTTTCATTAATTTCTCTCTGATTTTTCATTGTTAGTGTATAGGAATCCAAGGGATTTCTGTGCATTAATCTTGTCTCCTGCAGCTTGACCAAATTCATTGATGAGCTCTAGAAGTTGCCTGGTAGCATCTTTAGGTTTTTCTATGATTCATATCATGTCATCTGCAAACAGTGACAGTTTTCTCTTTTCCAACTTGGATTCCTTTCTTCTTCTTCTTTGATTTCCATGGCTAGGAATTCCAAAACTATATTAAATAAAAATGGCAAGAGTAGACATTCTTTTCTTATTCCTGATCTTAGAGGGAAATGTTTTTAGCTTTTCACCATTGAGTATGATGTTAGATGTAGGTCTATCATATATGATCTTTATTATGTTACGGTTTCCTTTATGCCCACTTTTGAGAGAGTTTTATCATAAATGGGTGTTGAATTTTATCAAAAGCTTTTTCTGTATCTCTCGAGATGATACTATGGTTTTTATTCTTAATTTTTTTGAACTGATTGATTTGTAAATACTGAAAAATCTTTGCATCCTTGGGATCAATCACAGTTGATTATGGTATATGTTCTTTTTGATGTATTGTTGGATTTGGTTTGCTTGGTACTTTGTTGAGAATTTTCATGTCTGTGTTTGTCAGTGATATGGGGCTGTAATGTTCTTTTATTGTGTTATCTTTGCCTGGTTTTGGTATCAGGGTGATTTTTGTCCTTATAGAATGAGTTTGGGATGGTTCCTTCCTCTGCAATTTTTTGGGAACAGTTTCAGAGACATTGGTATTAACTGTCTCTAAATGATTGGTAGAATTTACCTGTGAAGTCAACTTATCCTTTGTAGTTTTATAGCTCAATCATGTCTGACTCTTTGTGACCCCATGGACTGCAGCATGCCAGGCTTCCCTGTCCTTCACCATCTCCTGGAGCCTGTTCAGACTAATGTCTATCGAGTCCGTGATGCCATCCAAACATCTCATTCTATGTCATCCCCTTCTTTTCCTGCCCTCAGTCTTTCCCACATCAGGGTCTTTTCCAATGAGTCAGTTCTTCGCATCAAGTAGCCAAAGTATTGGAGCTTCAGCTTTAGCATCAGTCCTTCCAATGAATATTCAGGATTGATTTCCTTTAATATTGACTGGTTGGATCTCCTTCTAGTCCAACTGTGGCCTGCAAAAGCATTAATTTTCATGTCACAGTTCAAAAGAATTAATTCTTGAGTGTTCAGCCTTCTATATGGTCCAGCTCTCACATCCATACATGTCTATTGGAAAAACCATAGCTTTGAGTATACGGGACTTTGTTGGTAAAGTAACATCTCTGATTTTAATGTGCTGTCTAGGTTTGTCATAGTTTTTCTTCCAAGAAGCAAGCATCTTTTAATTTCATGGCTGCAGTCACCATCTGTAGTAATTTTGGAGCCCAAGAAAACAAAGTCTGTCACTGTTTCCATTGTTTCCCCATCTATTTGCCATGAAGTGATGGGACCAGGTGCCATGATCTTAGTTTTTTGAATGTTGAGTTTTAAGCCAGCTTTTTCAGTCTCCTCTTTCACCTTCATCAAGAGGTTCTTTAGTTCCTCCTCACTTTCTGTCGAAGCTGAAGCTCCAATACTTTGGCCAACTGATGTGAAGAGCCAACTCACAGGAAAAGACCATGGTGCTGAGAAAGATTGAGGGCAGGTGTCATCTGCATATCTGATGTTATTGATATTTCTCCCAGCAATCTTGACTCCAACTTGTCCTTCATCCAGCCTGGCATTTCACACGATGTAATCTGCATAGAAGTTAAATAAGCAGGGTGACAATATACAGCCTTGACGTATTCCTTTTCCAATCTTGAACCAGTCTGTTGTTACATCTCCAGTTCTAATTGTTACTTCTCGACCTGCAAACAGGTTTCTCAGGAGGCAGGTAAGGTGGTCCAGTATTCCCATCTCTTTAAGAATTTTCCAGTTTGTTATGATCCAGACAGTCAAAGGCTTTAGTGTAGTCAGTGAAGCAGGATGTCTCTTCCTTTTTCTGTGGTCCAAAAAATGTTGACAATTTGATCTCTGGTTCCTCTGCCTTTCCTAAATCCAGCTTGAACATTTGGAAGTTCTGTTCATATACTGTTGAAGCCTAGCTTGGAAGATTTTGAGTGTGACCTTGCTAGCATGTGAAATGAGAGCAGTTGTGTGGCAGTTTGAATATTCTTTGGCATTGCCCTTCTTTGGGATTGGAATGAAAACTAACTGACCTTTTCTAGTCCTGTGGCCACTGCTGAGCTTTCCAAATTTGCTGGCATATTGAGTGCAGCAGTTTAACAGCATCATCTTTTAGGATTTGAAATGGGTGAGCTATAATTCCATCACCTCCACTAGCTTTGTTCATAGTAAGTTTCCTAAGGCCCACTTGATTTCATACTCCAGGATGTCTGGCTATAGGTGAATGATCACACCATCATGGTCATCCAGCTCATTAAGATCTTTTTTGGTATAGTTCTTGCCACCTCTTCTTAATATGTTCTGCTTCTATTAGGTCCATACTGTTTCTGCTCTTTATTGTGCCCATCTTTGCATAAAATGTTCCTTTGCCATCTCTAATTTTCTTGAAGAGATTTCTAGTCTTTCCCATTCTATTGTTTTCCACTATTTCTTTTCATTGATCACTTAGGAAGGCTGTCTTATCTCTCTATGCTATTCTTTGAAACTCTGCACTCAGATGGGTATATTTTTCCTTTCCTCCTTTGCCTTTCAATTCTCTTTTCTTAGGTATTTCTAAGCCCCACTCAGACAACCACTTTGCTTCTTTCATGTTTAGGGGGGATGGTTGTGGTTGTAATCTCCTGTGCAATGTTATGAGCCTTTGTCCATAGCTCTTCAGGCACTCTGTCTACCAGATCTAGTCCCTTGAATCTACTCGACACCTCCACTGTATGTATAATCGTAAGGGATGTGATTTAGATCATACCTGAATTGCTAGTGGTTTTCCCTACTTTCTTCAATTAAGTCTGAATTTGCAATAAGGAGTTCATAATCTGAGCCACAGTCATCTCCTGGTCTCGTTTATGCTGACTGTGTAGAGTTTCTCCATCTTCGGCTGCAAAGAACATAATCAGTCTGACTTTGGCATTGATCAGCTGGTGATGTCCATGTGTAGAGTCATCTCTTGTGTTCTTGGAAGAGGGGTTTGCTATGACCAGTGCATTCTCTTGGCAAAACTCTACTAGCCTTTGCCCTGCTTCATTTTGCACTCCAAGGCCAAACTTGCCTGTACTCCAGGTATCTATTGGCTTCCTCTTTTGCCTTCCAATCCCCTATGATGTAAAACACATCTATTTTTGGTGTTAGTTCTAGAAGGGCTTGTAGGTCTTTATAGAACTGTTCAACTTCAGCTTCTTCGGTTGGGGAATAGATTTTATGTTCTCTTAGACTTTAGTTTGGGCTTCCCTGGCAGCTCAACTTGTAAAGAATCTGCTTGCAATGCAGGAGACCCTGGTTTGATTCCTGGGTTGGGAAGATTCCCTGGAGAAGGGATAAGTTACCTGCTCCCCCCCCCTTTTTTTTTGTTTCAATTTCAGTTATTTGTGATTGGCCTGGTTTATTTTTCTATTTCTTCCTGGTTCAGTCTTGGAGGGTTGTTTCTTTCTAAGAATTTGTCCATTTCTTCTAGCTTGTCTGTATTATTGGCTTAATCCCAGAGGTGTTCTGATAGGTAGTTGTTGGCTCAGGAAGACTTTGGACAGCCTTTCTGGTGATGGGTGGGGCTGTGTTTTGGGCATCTTTTGGACATCTGACCTGAGGCTTCCCAGCACTGGAGCCTGCTGGCAGTGGGTGGTGCTCCATCTCTGTGCCAAATGGCAACCTCTGGGAGAGCTCACACTGAGGAGGAGTCCCTGGGTCCTCTACCACCAGTGTCCTTGTCCCCACTGTAGACCACAGCCAACGCTTGCTTGCAAAAGAGACTGTCCAAGACCAGCAGGTAGGTCTGTCCCAGGCTCCTGTGGAGTCTCTGCTTTTCCTGGGTCTCAGTGCATGTGAAACCTTGTGCATTTTCTAAGAGTTGACTCCCTGTTTACTCTAGCCCTGTACAGCTCCTGTACTCAAGCCCCAGTGGCCTTTAAAGGCAAATGCTCTGAGGGCTCCTCCTCCCCATGCCTGAACATCAGGCTGGGGAGCCTGGCATGGGGCTCAAAACTTCTCCCTGTTGGAGAAACTCTGTGACATAATTATTTTTCAGTTTGTGGGTCACCCACCCTGGTATGGGATTTGATTCTATCGAGAGAGCACCTTTCTTACCACCTTGTTGTGGCTTCTTTGGATGTAGAATATCCTTGTTGGTAGACTTGAGTCATTTTTGTTGATGACTGTTCAGCAGTTAGGTGTGATTTTGATGTTTTCGTAAGAGAAGGTGAGCTCAAGTCCTTGTACTCTGACATTTTGTGTCTTCCTGCTATTATGTCTTGAAGTTTAGTATGTGATCACTGCAACTTTGTTCTTGATTCAGTATTTTGGAACTATTCTGGGTCTTTTGATTTTCCCTATGAATTTTAGAATTAATTATCCAAAAAGTGCTGGGACTTTGGGATTGTATTAACTCTGTCGAACAAGCTAGAAAGAACTGACAATTATGAAACATCTAATGTATGAATGTTAAATATTTACTCATTTATCTAGATCTTTTGTGATTTATCTTTTCAGTGTTTTATAGTTTTCTACTATAGATCCTGTACATATTTTTTTAATTTACATGGTGTTTAAAATTTTTTTTTAAATTTGTTGTTTCTTTGCTTATGTTGTTGTTGTTCAGAGACTAAGTCGTGTCTCACTCTTCGTGACTCCAAGAACTGCAGTATGCCAGGCTTCCCTGTCCTTTACTATCTCCCTGAGTTTTCTCAAAGTCATGTGCATTGAGTCAGTGATGCCATCCCTCCATCTCATCCTCTGTCACTCCCTTCTCTTTCCCTCAATCTCTCCCAGCATTAGGGTCTTTTCCAATGAACTAGTTCTTTGCTTATATAAAGGAAAGTAATTGACTTTTGCATACTGGCCTTGTATCCTGTAAACTCTTAATTCCAAGGGTTTGTTTTTTATGAGTTTCTACATAGACGTGATTGTGAATAAGAATAGTTTAATCTTTACAAGCTCTATAACTTTTATTTTTTTCTCTTATTGATTTGTTTTATAACATTCAACACATGTAGTAATAAAGGGCATCATTTTTTTGGTCCAAAACTTAGGAATGAAGTATTCAGTATCTGATAGTGTTAGCTATAGGGGCTCTTTCATGTATACTTCATTGGTTAAGGAAATTCCCTTTATCCTAGTTTCTAAAAATCCTAAATGGGTGCTGATTTTGTTAAATGTCTATATTTGTGGATATGAGAATATCATTTTTCTCATTCTGTCTGGTAACATAGTGAATTTCATTGATTCTATGATATCAAATTATCCTTGACTCCCCAGAATGAATGCTGCTCAATAGTGCTCCATTAAGCTTTTTGTATGTTATTAGAGTCAATTTACTCACATTTTATTAAAATCTTTTATCGATGTTTGAGATATTTGC
This sequence comes from Madoqua kirkii, assembly GCA_006408675.1. Taxonomy (NCBI): domain Eukaryota; kingdom Metazoa; phylum Chordata; class Mammalia; order Artiodactyla; family Bovidae; genus Madoqua; species Madoqua kirkii. The sequence continues at coordinate 40,302 of SJYC01122892.1, forward strand.
ATGGGGCTCAGGTTGAAACACTGGAGTAGTGGCTACACAGTGCTGGAGTGACTTTGAGGTGATATCCTACATCCAGGGCAAAGGAGAAGCCCCAGTAAGATGGTAGGAGGGGCGAAATCGCATTTAGAATCAAACCCCATAGCCGCCAGAGATGCTCAGAAGGCTCAAATGTACTTGTGCACACCAGGACCCAGAGACCCCACAGAGACTGAGCCAGAACTGTGTTTGGATGTCTCCTGAAGAGGTACGGGTGAGCAGTGGCCTGCTGCAGGGGCAGGGGCTCTGGGTGCAGCAAACCTGGGTCTGGCATAAGCCTTCTTGGAGGAGATTGCCATTAACCCACCATAGAGCTGCCAGAACTTACACAGGACTGGAAAACAGACTCTGGGAGGGCACAAACAGAACCTTGTACGCACTAGGACCCAGGAGAAAGGAGCAGTGACCCCACAAGACCCCGACCCAGACTTGCCCAGGAGTGTCCAGGAGTCTCCGGCAGAGGCAGAGGCGTGGGTCGGTGGTGGCCCGCTGCAGCACTGGGGGCACTGAGTGTGGCAGGGCGAGCATGGGACCTTTTGATTACCTCCAGCATAGTCTGGCCTCGGGTCAAACAATAGGGAGGGAACACAGCCCCGCCCTTGAACAGAAAGTGAAAGTGAAGTCAGTCAATCCTGCCTGACTCCCTGTGACCCCATGGACTATAGCCATGGTTCCTCTGTCCAAGGAATTCTCCAGACAGGAGTATTGGAGTGGGTTGCCCTTTCCTTCTCCACTTCAACAGAAAATTGGATTAAAAATTTACTGAGGATGGCCCTGCCCATCAGAACAAGACAGTTTCCCCCTCAGTCAGTCTCTCCCATCAGGAAGCTTCCATAGCCTCTTATCCTTCTCAATCAGGGGGCAGAAAGACTGAAAACAACAATCACAGAAAACTAACCAATCTGATCACATGGACCACTGCCTTGTCTAACTCAATGAAACTGTGAGCCATGCTACCTAGGGCCACCCAAGACAGACGGGTCATGGTGGAGAGTCCTGACAAAACTTGGTCCACTGGAGTAGGGAATGGCAAACCACTACTGTATTCTTGCCGTGAGAACCCCATGAACAGTATAAAAAGGCAAAAAGAGAGGACACTGAAAGATGAACTCCTCAGGTTGGTAGGTGCCCAATATGCTACTGGAGATCAGTGGAGAAATAACTCCAGAAAGACTGAAGAGGTGGAGCCAAAGCAAGACCACTTACCTAGCTGTGGATGTGACTAGTGATGGAAGTAAACTCCGATGCTGTAAAGAGCAATATTGCATAGGAACCTGGAATGTTCGGTCCATGAATCAAGGCAAATAGGAAGTGGTCAAACAGGAGATGGCAAGAGTGAACACTGACATTTTAGGAATCAGTGAACTAAAATAGACTGGAAAGGGTGCATTTAACTCAGATGACAATTATATCTGCTACTGTGGGCAAGAATCCCTTGGAAGAAATAGAATAGCCATCATAGTCA
>SJYC01122893.1:0-62776 GCA_006408675.1 Madoqua kirkii
CCTGGTGATTTCATTTTTGGAAATTTGTAAATAGTGAACTTTGTTTCTTTAATAGTTACGTTGTACTATTCAGAATATCTATTTCTCAAGTGAGATATGGAAATTTTTATAATTTAAAACATTAGATCATTTTAAGTTCAGTTCAGTCATTCAGTCATGTCCGACTCTTTGCAAGTCCATGAATTGCAGCACGCCAGGCCTCCCTGTCCATCACCAACTCCCGGAGTTCACTCAAACTCACATTCATCAAGTCTGTGATGCCATCCAGCCATCTCATCCTTGGTCGCCCCCTTCTCCTCCTGCCCCTAATCCCTCCCAGCATCAGAGTCTTTTCCAATGAGTCTTTCCAATGAGTCAACTCTTCTCATGAGGTGGCCAAAGTACTGGAGTTTCAGCTTTAACATCATTCCCTCAAAAGAAATTCCAGGGCTGATCTCCTTCAGAATGGACTGGTTGGATCTCCTTGCAGTCCAAGGGACTCTCAAGAGTCTTCTCCAACACCACAGTCCAAAAGCATCAATTCTTTGGCCCTCAGCTTTCTTCACAGTCCGACTCTCACATCCATACATGACCACAGGGAAAACCATACCCTTGACTAGACAGACCTTTGTAGATCATTTTATCTGTTATCTACTTCTGGGGCATATAGTTGTTCATAGTACTTCTTTTTATCCTTTTACTGTCCTTGAGAGTAGTAGTAATGATCTCTCTCTTATTCCTGATATTAGTAATTTGCATCATTTTTCTTTTTCAGATGTAGGCTGTATAGAGCCTTATCAACTTTTATTAATCTTTTCAAATAAACACTTTGATTTATTCATTTTCTTGTGTTTTCCTCTTTTAACTTTTGTTGATCCCTCCTTTAGTTTGTATAATTTATTTTCTCTGCTTGCTTTAGGTTCAATTTGTTCTTCTTCTGTAGTTTCCTTAGGTAGATGTTTCAGAAATCAACTGTAAATTTCTCTTTTTTTAAATATAAAAAAAATTTAATTATTAAATTTATTTAATTAATTTAATTAAATATAAGTAGTTAATGCTATAAATCACTGAGAACATTTTCATGTTATATTTTTGTTTAGTTTAACATATTTTAAAATTTCTTGGAAATTTATTTGACCTAGTGATTAATTACAAGTGTGCTGTTCAATATCCAAATAGTTGGGTGTTTTCCAGCTATCTTTCTGGTACTGACTTCTTGTTTAATTCTGCGGTAATCTAAAACCATACTCTGCATGATTTCCCTTCTTTTAAAAATGTTAAGATGTATGTCATGGCCTAATGTATCATTCTATTTTGGTGACTATTTCACGTGTTCTCGAGAAAAATGAGTATTCTCCTGTTCTTTGATGGAGTATTCTATTTATGTCAATTTGATCAAATTGATTTATAGTGCTGTCCAGGTCACTTACGTTTTTACTGATTTTTGGCCTGCCTAATCTATCAATTACTGACAGAGTTGTGTTGAAGTCTGCAAATATAATAGCAGACTAATCTATTCTCCTTTCTATTCTATTAATTATTGCCTCATGCATTTTGATGCTCTTTTGTTAGGTACCAATGGGTTTATAATTTTTGGTGTGTTCTTGGAGAACTGACTTCCCTCTATCATTATGTAATATCTTTCTTTATCTCTGATAGTCTACTTTATCTGAAATTAATAGTTACTCCAGCTTAATTTTGATGTGAAGCGTCTTACATCACTTACCAATGCTTCCCTTTATCTGCAGTCCTTATATTTAAAATGTCTTTCTTCTAGATGACAGATAATTAGGTTTCTTTCTCTTGTCTGACAATCTTGGGCTTTTAATTGTTTAGTCCATTTATAAGTGGCTTTTGATATAGTTGGATTGAATTCTGCCATCTTTGTAACTGGTTTCTAAACATAACATTTGTTCTTTGCTTCTTTTTTACCTTTTGTTTGTCTTCTTTGGTTTTTAATTGGTAATTTATATGATTCTCCATTGTTCTCAATTGTCCCCCCTTGGTATATCATTTTTATTTCCTTTTAACATGTTTTTAGTGATTTCCTTAGGGCTTACAATATATAGGTTAACAATATAAATCAACTTTCAAATGACATTATACAATTTCATGTATAGTGCGGGGACCTTATAACAGAGTATTAATTCCTCCAACTATCCCTTGTGAAATTTCTGTGATATATTTCACTTACACATAAGTTACAGTTACTCAATACATTACTACTTTATTCTTTTTAGATGAATGAAGAATAATAAAAATATTTATTTTTACCTTTGTTCCTTCTCTAACAAACTTCCTTTCTTAAGGTAGATCCAAGTTTTTGATCTAGAAAATTTTCATCTATCTGAAGAAATTCTTTTAGTTTTTTAATTGGACTGTTCTGGTAACAAACTTGCCATGTTTTTGTTTTAGAAAGTCTATTTCTCATCTACTTTTAAAAAATACTTTTGCTAGACATTGAATTCTATGTTGGTAATTTTCTGTCAACACTTAGAATATTTTGCAGTATTCTACTTTTGCTCGCATGGATTCCAACGAGACGTTCGCTGTGTTCATAGCCTCGTTCCCGATATTGGGAACGTTTTCTTCTTTAACTGGTTTCTTTCGGAATTTTCTCTTGTCTTTGGTTTTTCTATAGGTAAACGTATCAGTAATAAGTCTAGATGTAGTTGTCTTTTGTACTTATCTTGCTTGGTGTTCCGAAATTCTGCAATCTGTGGTTTAGTGTCTGGGAATAATTTTGGTAGCATCTCAGCAATTATTACTTCAAACATTTCTTCTGCCCCATTCTTTCTGGTGTTGCAGCGCACACACAGTTCTCAGGTTTTTGTTCTTTTTGTTCTGTTTGTGTTTTAATTTTGTCTTTATTGATCTATCTTCAAGTTTACTAGTTCTTTGCTTAACTGTGGGTAAGTCTATTTATGAGCCTCCTGAAGGCCTTCTTTAACTGTGTTATGATTTCTAACATTTACTTTTGAAATTTCTACACTTCTGCTGACATCACCCATTCGACCTTACATGCTATTTGTTAACATATTAGTCATGGTTATTTGAAATGCTTTATCTGTTAACTCACATATCTGAATGTGGTTATGATTGCCAAGTCTTCCAAATCTGTGACTTTTAGTATGCCTTTTAATGAAAAATTCAAAGTTGACAAGTGTCAGTAGTCACTGCAGGAAATAGACCTGTAGAGGGCAGGATTTATGGTGATCTACAGAGTTCCCGATATTGGGAACGTTTTCTTCTTTAACTGGTTTCTTTCGGAATTTTCTCTTGTCTTTGGTTTTTCTATAGGTAAACGTATCAGTAATAAGTCTAGATGTAGTTGTCTTTTGTACTTATCTTGCTTGGTGTTCCGAAATTCTGCAATCTGTGGTTTAGTGTCTGGGAATAATTTTGGTAGCATCTCAGCAATTATTACTTCAAACATTTCTTCTGCCCCATTCTTTCTGGTGTTGCAGCGCACACACAGTTCTCAGGTTTTTGTTCTTTTTGTTCTGTTTGTGTTTTAATTTTGTCTTTATTGATCTATCTTCAAGTTTACTAGTTCTTTGCTTAACTGTGGGTAAGTCTATTTATGAGCCTCCTGAAGGCCTTCTTTAACTGTGTTATGATTTCTAACATTTACTTTTGAAATTTCTACACTTCTGCTGACATCACCCATTCGACCTTACATGCTATTTGTTAACATATTAGTCATGGTTATTTGAAATGCTTTATCTGTTAACTCACATATCTGAATGTGGTTATGATTGCCAAGTCTTCCAAATCTGTGACTTTTAGTATGCCTTTTAATGAAAAATTCAAAGTTGACAAGTGTCAGTAGTCACTGCAGGAAATAGACCTGTAGAGGGCAGGATTTATGGTGATCTACAGATGAGTTGGGCTGTGTTTTAATGTTTGCTGCAGCTGTAAGGGGTAGAGATTCCAAACTCCTCTAGTGTCATTATTTATTTCCTCTATGGCTTTAAGGTTTCTCTTTACACTGTTTCTCAGAGGGGTCTGTGTTATATAGATTTTCAGTTGTAAATTCTCTGCTATACTGATTGTTGGGGTGGAGGCTGGGTGCAGAGAAGGTAAGAAAGCCTTTTAGTGAAACTTGGTCTCAGAGTGTGGCCTTCTCCCCTGTTTCTATTCCTTTTCAAGGCATATAGCTCCTCCCATCTTCCTTGAACTCAGTTCCTGATATATTTCTTTGAAACTGCCCCCTGTTCATGTTTCCTTTCCCCTGTTTAGATGAAATACTAATCCCAGAAAGGATTACAAGGGGAAGAAAATCTTTTTCCCTATGTGAGATAAGGTTTCAGTATTCAGTTCAGTTGCTCAGTCATGTCTGACTCTTTGCAACCCCATGAACTACAGCACACCAGGCCTCCCTGTCCATCACCAACTCCCGGAGTCCACCCAAACCCATGTCCATTGAGTCTGTGATGCCAACCAACCATCTCATCCTTTGTCATCCCCTTCTCCTCTTGCCCTCAATCTTTCCCAGCATCAGAGTCTTTTCAAATGAGTCAGCTCTTTGCATCAAGTGGCCAAAGTATTGGAGTTTCAGCTTCAATACAGTCCTTCCAATGAACACCCAGGACTGATCTCCTTTAGGATGGGCTGGTTGGATCTCTTTACAGTCCAAGGGACTCTCAAGAGTCTTCTTTAACACCACAGTTCAAAAGCATCAATTCTTTGGTGCTCAGCTTTCTTCACAGTTCAACTCTCACATCCATACATGACCACTGCAAAAACCATAGCCTTGACTAGACGGACCTTTATTGGCAAAGTAGTGTCTCTACTTTTTAATATGCTGTCTAGGTTGGTCATAACTTTCAAAGAGTAAGTGTATTTTAATTTCATGGCTGCAATCACCATCTGTGATTTTGGAGCCCAGTTTCCACTGTTTGCCCATCTATTTGTCATGAAGTGATGGGACTGGATGCCATGATCTTCGTTTTCTGAATGTTGAGCTTTAAGCTCAATTTTTCACTCTCCTTTTTCACTTTCATCAAGGAGCTTTTTAGTTCCTCTTCACTTTCTGCCATAAGGGTGGTGTCATCTGCATATCTGAGGTGATTGATATTTCTCCCGGCAATCTTGATTTCAGCTTGTGCTTCTTCCAGCCCAGTGTTTCTCATGATGTACTCTGCACAGAAGTTAAATAAGCAGGAGGACAATATACAGCCTTGTTGTACTCCTTTTCCTATTTGGAACCAGTCTGTTGTTCCATGTCCCATTATAACTGTTGCTTCCTGACCTGCATACAGGTTTCTGAAGAGGCAGGTCAGGTGGTCTAGACTTCCAGCCCAGTGTTTCTCATGATGTACTCTGCACAGAAGTTAAATAAGCAGGAGGACAATATACAGCCTTGTTGTACTCCTTTTCCTATTTGGAACCAGTCTGTTGTTCCATGTCCCATTATAACTGTTGCTTCCTGACCTGCATACAGGTTTCTGAAGAGGCAGGTCAGGTGGTCTGGTATTCCCATCTCTTTCAGAGTTTTCCACAGTTTATTGTGATCCACAGAGTCAAAGGCTTTGGCATAGTCAATAAAGCAGAAATAGATATTTTTCTGGAACTCTTTTGCTTTTTCCATGATCCAGAGGATGTTGGCAATTTGATCTCTGGTTCCTCTGCCTTTTCTAAAACCAGCTTGAACATCTGGACGTTCATGGTTCATGTATTGCAGATTGTCAGTCTTTGTTTTCGAGAAGAAAATGAAAGGATTCGCCTTGCAGCGCTTCCCCTGTCAGAGCTACAGGAGATTTGTCTGAACGCATACTGTGGGAAGTTCTGGAGTCCCTGGAAGAAAATCCCAAAAATCTCCTTTGACTGCAGCTCCTAGGAATATCCTAATCAATCAAGCTAGTTACCTCTTAGTTTATAGCAAATTATCAAAATTACTAGTAAAGGAACATTTATACAACTTGTGGCTTCTGGTGGCTTCACGTTCGGGTAAGCAAATATGTAGTGCTCTATCGCTCTGTATGTACCACTGTCTCCAGATTTTAAACGGTCAATTTGCCCTGTGACCCCAGTTCTTTGATAAGTTCAAGAACATTTATTATTTTTCACTTTTCCTAGCTTTTTCTTCTAATGTCAAGAGTGATGACTTGTAATCTCTTTTACATGTTAAAGCTGAAATAGATAAAACCAGGTCTATCAATTGAGAATGGGAAACATTAGATGTGCTTCATTTTAAGCGTTAAGACCCCACATAATCTCACAGATAATAACTATGTACATTGAATAAGTAAAGAACTTTGTGAGATAATAATTTTAAAGCCAATAAATACCTGATGTAATACAGATTTATTGTATTCTCCATGGAGCAAAGAGAAAATTTCAGACTAAGTGTTGTTTGGTGGAGAAGAAGGGTAGACCTCACTCTTTGGAAGGTGCATTCACTATTTTTGCACCTCTTTCTTAGTTAACATTTTGGAGTTTATGTTTTGGACGCAGAAATAAAATCAAAGAGGAGGAAACACGATTTTGACAAAATAATGGTATGTCTAAAAGCACACTGACGGAGAAGGCAATGGCACCCCACTCCAGTACTCTTGCCTGGAAAATCCCATGGACGAGGAGCCTGGTAGGCTGCAGTCCATGGGGTCGCTAAGAGTCAGACACAACTGAGTGACTTCCCTTTCACTTTCCTGCATTGGAGAAGGAAATGGCAACCCACTCCAGTGTTCTTGCCTGGAGAATCCCAGGGATGGGGGAGCCTGGTGGGCTGCCATCTCTGGAGTCGCACAGAGTCGGACACGACTGACGTGACTTAGCAGCAGCAGAAGCACATTGAAATATTTGGAAAAAGTGCACAGACTAAAGAGCTGAAGAAGCAACTCATCTGGCACATATATTCAACTTTCACTTTCCTGCATTGGAGAAGGAAATGGCAACCCACTCCAGTGTTCTTGCCTGGAGAATCCCAGGGATGGGGGAGCCTGGTGGGCTGCCATCTCTGGAGTCGCACAGAGTCGGACACGACTGACGTGACTTAGCAGCAGCAGAAGCACATTGAAATATTTGGAAAAAGTGCACAGACTAAAGAGCTGAAGAAGCAACTCATCTGGCACATATATTCACAAATAAAAATGTTGTTCATTGAGCTATGGTCTGCAGTTTAAACTTGTTCCATATGATAGTCTCTGGCTAGAAAGTGTGTCTAGTAAATTGGTGAAGGTTTCTGCTTGAAAATATTACATCTTAGAAAACCTCAGATCTTAGAGGGCATTTACTTAATGAGCAGGAGTCTTGAATTTGGATAAAGTCCAATTTATTATTTTTTAAAATATTGTAGGACATGACATTGAATATTTTTCATTTTTGAATATTGATATTAACTTTTTTAGCATCATTTGTTGAAATAGCTATTTATTCTCCATTAATTAATATTTCCTTCTTTGTTGAAGGTAAACTAATCTAATATCTATCTCTAGTTTCCTTATTCTATTTCATTGTCCCTCTAACCGTGACTCTAACATCACAGATTTCAATTACTGTAAGTTTAGAAAAAATCTTGAAGTCAGATAGCATAAGCCCTCTGACTTTTCAAAGTTTTCTGAAGTTTTTTTTTTTTTTTTTAGCATTTCCAGGTCCATGAATATAATATACCTCTCCAATTATTTACATTTTTTTCAATTTCTCTCAGTAGGAAAGAAAATTCCTCAACCTGATGAAAAACTACAGAGGACATCATCGTAATGTTGAATGCTTTATGTCCATGATAGGAAACAAGAATATGTGATCTCACCAACTCTATTTAATGGAGATCTATGGAGAAGAAAATGGCAACCCACTCTTATATTCTTGCCTGGAGAGTTCCATGGACAAAGGATCCTGGAAGGCTACAGTTCATGGGGCTACAGAGATTCAGATATGACAGACTGACTGACACACACACAGGAAATCTTAACTAGTGCAATAAGGTAAGAATCTGTGTATTTAAATAAACAGATTTAAAAGGAATGAAGACCTGTTGCACACAACATGAAGCTATGCAAACAGACAAGTGTCTGTAGTAAGATAGCAGGACAAAATGTTCATGTACAAAACTGATTGTATTTCTATATACTGTAAGTAAAAGTCACTCAGTCGTGTCCACCTCTTTGCCTCCCATGGACTATACAGTTCATGGAATTCTCCAGGCCAGAATCCTGGAGTGGGTAGCCTTTTCCTTCTCTGCTGTTGTAGCCGCCCATGCTTGCGCAGGGTAGGGATCTTATACTAACAATGAATAATTGGATTAATTAAAAGTACCATTTGCAATGTCAACATGAAACTTTTACAGATAAATATAAGACAAGCTATAAAAGATGAATACGTTGAGAACTGAAAAACATTACTGAATTATACAGTGTTCACACATCTAAAGATTGACTAAATGTTAGTGTCCAGTTTTACAAAATTAGTGTCTCAATGCAATCTCAATCAAATTCCCAGCAGGATTTTTAATGACATTGACGATTTGATTCTAAAGTTTTGGAAATACAAAGGCTAGAATAGTCAAGCCCATTCTGAAAGTGTAAATCATCAGTGTTTGAAGCAACTTAGCAAGACTTACTATTAGGCTACAGCATTTAAAACAGTGTGATAGGCATACAGTTTAATGGAATAGACTGCTATAGAAATAGTATTGCACCTATATGGTTGATTTTGAACAAATATTCCAAGGAAATTCAGTGGGTGAAAGAAGTTCCTTTTCAACAAATGGTACTGAAACAACTAGACCTCATATTGGAAAAAATGAACCTCAAGCCTAATCTCACACCACACATAACCATCATGGATCATAGGGCTAAAATTAGTAACTAAAAATATGAAGAAACATTAGGGGCCTTGAATTAAGCAAAGCTTTTTTAGCAAACACAAAAAGCACAAATCATAATAAAATACCCAGAAATAAACTTACCTCAGGAAGCAACAGACCAGTACTTTGAAACCTGTAGGAGACGAGTAAAAGAAATTGAAGACACAACATATGGGAAGATATGCCACATTCTTGTACTGAAAAAATATTGTTAACCATACTACCCAAAGCAATCTACAGACTCAGTACAATCTCTATAAAATACTATCTTGAAGAAGGAAATCAGAGCTGTAGGAATCGGGCTTCCTGACTTCAGATGGTACTATCCATACAAAGGTAGAGTGATCAAAACAGTAGGGTACTGGCACAAAACCAGATCAATGGGATAGGGCAGAAAAGGTCATCTAGTCTATGACAAAGGAGGCTGGAATATACAATGGAGAAAAGACGGTGTCTTCGCAAAGTGGTGCTGGGACAATGGGACAGATACACGTAAAAGAATAAAATCAGAACATTCTCTAACACTATATACAAAAATAAACTCCAGATGAATTACAGACCTAAATGTAAGACTGGATACTATCAAACCCCTAGAGGAAAACATAGGCAGAACACTCTACAACGTGTATCACAGCAACATTTTAGGGACTCTCCAAGCGGCAAAACGAGGAAGATCATTACATGCTCAGGAGAGCCACTTCTGCAAGGTGTTCCTGATGATGTTGACATTATATTGCTTTAAGATTAACGTGGTTTGCGTAGCTCTGTTTATTGCTTTTTGTTTGTTTCTGGTTAACTGGAATACTAAGTCAAAGGACAAACGTACGAACCTACTTAACGTATTTTTATAGAACTTTATAAACAAAAGGAGACTCATTGTAGAAGCCTGTCCTTTTCTCTATCTTGAAAACAAATTTGTGTATTACACTGTAAAATCCGGAGAAGGCGATGGCATCCCACTCCAGTACTCTTGCCTGGAAAATCCCATGGACAGAGGAGCCTGGTAGGCTGCAGTCCACGGGGTCACGAAGAGTCAGACACGACTGAGCGACTTCTCTTTCCCTTTCCCTACAGTAATGGAAACAAAAGCAAAAATAAGTGGTACTTAAAATCTTTTGTACAGCGAAAGGAAGCAACAAAATGAAAAGACAACATACAGGATGAGAAAAAATATTTGCAAACAAAGTGATCGACAAGGGATTCAACTCCAACATATTCAAACGGTCAAACAGTTCAAAGACAAGTGACCCAATCAAAACATAGGTGGAAGATCTAAATAGACATTTTTCCAAAGAAGACATAAGGAAGGCCAATAGGCACATGAAAAATATGTTCAATATTGCTGATTATAGTAAACCCTACCTATGAACAAGTTCCATTCTGAGAGCATGTTTTTAAGTCCAGCGAAGTTAGGAAGCCAACTAACACAGTCAGCTGTATAGGAACTGTACTTTCCATGCAAATAATACATAAAAAAACCAAAAACTAAGACTTTTAATCTTACAGCAAAGTGCCTTGACAAGTACAGTAGTACCAGCTACATCACCACTGCTTCTACACTTGCTTCCAGACATCTGGGCTTGAAATAAAGATTCTGTGCTACTGCATACAGTACTATAAAGTTCACAAAAGCACAATCACTCATACAGGGTGCTTGTCTCTGGCAGTGTGTGCCAGACATGTGAACTAACTTATGTGATTGGGCATGTGCGTCGACATTTGTCTCTTTGAAAGTTCACAATTCCACGGTTCCATGTAGGGGGCTGACTGTATTAAAGGAATGCAAATCGAAGCTAAAATGATATTTCACCTTGTACCAGTCAGAATGGTCATCTCAAAAAGTCTACAAATAATAAATGCGGGAGAAGGTGTGGAGGAAACTGAAACCTCCTAAACTGTTACTGGGAATGTAAATTGGTACAGCTGCCATGGAAAACAGTACGGGGCTCCTTAAAAAATAGAAATAGAGTTACTGTATAGGAAAAGGAGTACGTCAAGGCTGTATATTGTCACCTTGGTTATTTAACTTCTATGCAGAGTACATCATGAGAAACGCTGGGCTGGAAGAAGCACAAGCTGGAATCAAGATTGCCGGGAGAAATATCAATAACCTCAGATATGCAGATGACACCACCCTTATGGCAGAGAGTGAAAAGGAGCTAAAAAGCCTCTTGATGGAAGTGAAAGAGGAGAGTGAAAAAGTTGGCCTAAAACTCAACATTCAGAAAAAGAAGATCATGGCATCCAGTCCCATCACTTCATGGGAAATAGATGGGGAAACAGTGGAAACAGTATCAGACTTTACTTTTTTGGGTTCCAAAATCACTGCAGATGGTGACTGCAGCCATGAAATTAAAAGACGCTTACTCCTTGGAAGAAAAGTTATGACCAACCTAGACAGTACATTCACAAGCAGAGACATTACTTTGCCGACTAAGGTCCGTCTAGTCAAGGCTATTGTTTCTCCTGTGGTCATGTATGGATGTGAGAATTGGACTGTGAAGAAGGCTGAGCGCCAAGGAATTGATGCTTTTGAACTGTGGTGTTGAAGAAGACTCTTGAGAGTCCCTTGAACTGCAAGGAGATCCAACCAGTCCATTCTGAAGGAGATCAACCCTGGGATTTCTTTGGAAGGAATGATGCTAAAGCTGAAACGCCAGTACTTTGGCCACCTCATGAGAGGAGTTGACTCATTGGAAAAAACTCTGATGCTGGGAGGGATTGGGGGCAGGAGGAGAAGGGGATGACCGAGGATGAGATGCCTGGATGGCATCATGGACTCAATGGACGTGAGTCTGAGTGAACTCTGGGAGTTGGTGATGGACAGGGAGGCCTGGCGTGCTGTGATTCATGGGGTCTCAAAGAGTCGGACATGACTGAGCCACTGAACTGAATGATCCTGTAATCATCTAGAAAAGATGAAAACTCAAATTCTAAAAGATACATGCATCTCAATGTTCTTAGTAGCACTACTTACAATAGCCAAGGCATGTAAACAAGCCAAATGCTCACTGGCAAATGAATGGAAAAGAAAGATGTGGTATATCTATAAAGACCGCCAACCTTAGTCTCAGCAAAGATATGAAACAGATCTCTCATACATTGCTGGTGTGAATACAAAGTTATATAGTCACTTTAAACAGCATCTTGGCAGTGTCTAAGAATTCACACTTACCTTTTCCATTCGATCTAGCATTCCCACTTCTGTGTATCCCTGGCTGCTCAGTGGTGAAGAATCCACTGAGCAATGCATGAGCCTCAAGAGATGTGTGCTTGATCCCTGTGTCGGGAAGATCCCTTGGAGGAGCGCATGCCGCCCACTCCAGTGTTCTTGCCTGGAGAATCCCATGGACAGAGGAGCCTGGTGGCCTACAGTCCATAGGGTTGCAAAGAGTTGGATATGACTGGGCATGCATGCACAGCTACCATTTGATCCAGCATCTCCAATTCTATTTATTCAAGGCAAATGATAACAGAGGGCTGTTGAAAGATTTGTACTCAAATGTTCATATGGGCCTGAATCTTCATAGCTAAAAACTAAACCCAAAATATATTAATTGGTGAATTAAACATTATGGCATATCCATTCAAAGAGTTCTATTCACCAGTATGAAAGCACATTATTGAAATAACCAGCCGCCTGGTGAATCTCAAAAGCATCATGCTAAGTAAAGAAAGTCTAACACAAAAGACAATCTCATGATTCCATAACAATAAAGGCAGAATTACAGAAATAGTATCAGTGGTTGCCTCTGTCTTGGAAGTGTATTGACTGCAAAGGAGCAGGATGCATCTTGTGAGGGTGATTGAATTATTCTGTATCTTGACCCTGTTATTAAATGACTACATATTTGCCAAACTCATAAAGTTGTACATTGAAAATTTGTGATTTTTTTTCTTTTTGGTATGTAAAGTTCACCTCAACAAAGCTGATAAAAAAAAGCAAGGCTCAGAAATGACAGAGGAATTAAAGAACCATTTTTCTTTGCAAATTAAGAGTTGAGGGTAATAGGCCACTTGGAATACTTTTATTACATCAAATTCAGAAATGACTTTGTTAGAAAACTCTCCTACAGAGTTTAGCTGTGTTCTTTGCTGGTTCGTTTCCTTTTCCTTAAGATGAAGGATCAATTGTTAGTTTACAGGCAAAGAACTTTTAAAATTTCAGTTTTGATATGAAAAGGGTAATCAAATGTTAGAATTCTCATTTGCACATTTCTTCTAGGGACAGTATGAGGTAGGGGAGTTTTTGATCTTCTGGGTTAGTTGGTTCTTCTGCTCCCTCACAAATTCCAAGATGGGTTGTCCTGCCTCACCATGATGGGCTCAGACATGAGCCTACCCAAGGAAGGACATTGTGAATCTTTCCCTTGCTCACCTTAAGAGTTGCTTAGGCCTTAAAACTGTCCAGCTAGAAAAGATTTGTAGCCCAGCAGGAATTGTGGACTCAGGATGATTCTAACTACAGTGAAAAAAACCCAGGGGTGAAGGTAATTCTTTTCAGCCATTCTTGTTAGCTTGCCACACACCTATCAATGGCTTCATTACTAACACAGTCACACAGAAGTATTTAAAAGTTTACTTCTATTTGGAACATCTTTATGGAGTTTTCATCTTCCTTAACTGTCATCTTCAGCATTTGCAGCCTTTCTCAAGAGAGAGGAAGAAAAACATGTTGTGTGTTTAATATATGATGACTCACCCTGTTGTTATCATCACTCACAGGAGAGACGGGGAGTCATAAGGTATGACTTATCCCTCACTCCCTCATTCACAGAGATAAAAACAGAAATGCCATCCCAACATTTAGGCAAGATATACATACCAGGAATGTATGAGAACAATAAATTGTCCCAGTGACTCCAATATTCTTTCCACAATAAAATGGTAGGATGGAGGGAAGCAATGAAAGCTTTTAGAATAAGGTCACTGTGTGACCACAGTCAGTCTTTATACATTTATTTGGATAAAAATTCTCCTCTAGTTCTGGTGTTCCAGCAGCTACAGCAATCAAAGAGTCTCTAACCACATCTATTAATATCTGCACATGAAATAAGTACATTTAAGTAGATGGTTCTCTGGTTCAAGAGCTAGATTTGCCTGAGGGGTTTAGAGAACCCTGAGACACTACAAACTTTCTGAGCAAAGTGACCTATCAAGGAGCTTAGACTTTGTAACCCTGAACCTGTTCTTACTCAGCACAAATGTACACCCCATGGCACCATTCATGTCAATGTCTATCACAGCAGCCTGTTTCTGGATTTGCTTCCAGGTCCCATTTAAGTGGTTCCCCATATTGCAGCTTGGTATATTCGGAAAGTACAAAATCATAACACTCTATTCCGGTCTTTGTATGAGATACATAATCAACATCCCAACAAAATTCACCCCCACAAACTGCAGTTCTACAAGAATTTGTGAAGCTGTGGTATTAAAATCCCAAAAGATATATGTACAGTAACCCAGTGATATTTACACTTCCATATATTTTCTCCCTGGCAACATGCAGCTCTTTAAAGAATGTCCTTAAAAATAGTAAACATATTTCAAGTTTTCTTACCTGTACAAATCCTGTTATACATTCTCTTTGCAAAGCAGCATGAGAACCTAGAAGAAAAAAATTAAAAGACCATTCCAGAAAGGTTTTATATATGGATTCTTGTTTGTTGGAAAATTCATCTTTCATCCTTAGTGAGACTATCAGAAATGCACGGGAACCTTAAAGACTGTTAAGATGATTAAGAGCCACATTTAATACTTGCTCCAGTAACATCTTGACAAACATTTTAATTTTATATCTCTCAAGTAAGCCCATAAAGCAGCATGATATAAAAATTCTTAACAAATATATTAATAAAAATTTAAATATACATGTATCACTTATGCTCTTTTGAGTTAATTACATAATATTGCCTTGTCTACACCTTAATTAGATTAAATATTGATCAGTGCATTTTCCCATTGCCATTGATATTTTGTTAACACATAACAACTGTCTTGTTATATCTCGATGTAATGTTAAGTTCATTAAAGAGTCTGCCTAGAAGTGAAAAGTTATGGAAAGATATACAAAGCAAGCCCTTTAATACAAAAACAGGGTTGGAAACCTCAGCCTATGAATTAAAGTAGGGAAGAGACATTAACCTCTATCTAGTGTAAGGATTTTAAGTAATTAGATTTATTAATTACAATGATCCATACTGGTTTTTTTTCTGTAAGGTTTCAGGAGTAATATCAGTTAGACTAGGTTCATCTATCACTCTGTATTAAGGAAGAGGTTATGAAATATTACAATTATTCCTGAGGATTATGGTCTGTTTATTTCAAAAAGGAACCTAGATTTTAAACAGCATCGAAGATTTCTTAGCATGTGATTAAGGCTGTTTATTTTCATGCTGATGAGCTGCGAGCTGTTTCAATGGGGAGATGCTGTAATTTTCCCATGATCTGGAAAATAATTCATGGCACTTTTTATGTTGTCATTAACTGTCACGTCTCTTGAGTTAAATATGAGCCCTGTCATTTGGAAGTCAGAAAGTGGCTCCTAAATTTCTCAATTTCATTAGCAATTGATTCAAATCATTTCCCGAAAATAGTCTGAATTGACGTATGAATTGTAGTGGTTCCTCAGCTTGGTGATTAATTAATCAAGCCATCAGGTTCACATTAAACTATTTATCAATCTTACGATTTCCTGCTTTTCAGAAAAATTTAAAAAGCACTCTAATGATATTTTATGAGTTTTGAGAAAAATTAAAATAGGACCAAAAGAAGTAATCTGTTCTTCCTAATTCATGAAGCTCCATGATGTCAATTTCTATCAGGGAAGACACTACAAAGAGGAGATGGGACTAGAATCTCTACCCCAGGGGAGGTGTGTGGGTCATTTCTATAGGTCACAGTCTCTTCATCTGTAAAATAAGAAAACTGAACTAAATAATCTCTTATTCTCAAAGTTATGTTTGTGAATCAAAATGTAATATGATAGTTGTGGTCACTTTTAGTTTTATGATTTTGATGTGTACATTATGCTAAAAACAAATAACTTAGGATTACTGTTAGATCCTCAAAGGCTCCATATTAAAATTATAATTGATGTTCTTGGATCAGCTATGGACACTGCTCTGCAATTTGCACTTGAAATATAATTTTCCCTCAAGGCCACATTCCATCTGAGTGAGCAGTCACTCAGTCATGTCCGACTCTTTGCGGCCCCATAGACTGTGGCCTACCAGGCTCCTCCATCGTTGAGATTTTCCAGGCAACAGTACTGGAGTGGGTTGCATTGCCTTCTCCAGAGGATCTTCCTGACCCAGGGACTGAATCCGGGTCTCCCGCATTGCAGGCAGACGCTTTACTGTCTGAGCCACCAGGGAAGCCCCAAGGCCACATTAGACAGAGTGTTTTCTAACAGGCTTTTATAACAAGGGACCAGAGTCAGTAGCTCTGGCCTAGAATGACAGTATCAACCTTTCCAACACTGGACCACACCAAAAGCTGTTTCTTGGCTGAAAAAAACTGCTGGCAAAACATCACGTGTTTGACTATTTCATTTCATTCAAACTTTCCTGAGTTCAGTTGATAGCCAGGTATTTTCATAATAAACCACCAGCCAACTGAATTCAGTTCCCTTTCTTTCAAATGTGCTGTGTGAATGACTACAAAATGAATGTCTCATTCTACACAAATCCCTCTGGTATTATTTACAGAAAACTGAAGATTCTCTCTTAAAGAGAGCTGTGTTTTAAGTGCTGGGCTGACTCTGGTATCGTAGGACAGAGATTACAAGCCAAACAGGAAAGACACTGAATGTGCAGAACTTCCACTCCCTGCCCGCGGTGCTGGGTCAAAGGTCAGAGGAATGGTGTCTAAAATGACACAGGAGAAAAGTACAGTTCAAAGAGATACATGTACCTAGTGTCCACTGCAGCACTATTTACAACAGCCAAGACTGGGAAGCAACCTAAATATTCGTTGATAGAAACAAATGGGACCTAATGAAACTTAAAAGCCTTTGCACAGCAAAGAAAACCATCAACGAAATAATATGATGATCTATGAAATGGAAGAAACTATTTGCAAATGATGCAACCAACAAAGGATTAATTCCCAAAATATACAAACAGCTCATATAGCTCAGTATAAAAAAAAAACAAACCCCAAATAATCCAATAAAAAATGTTCAGAAGATCTAAATAGACATTTCTCCAAGAAGACATACAGAAGGCCCACAGGCACATGAAAAAATACTCAACACTGCTAATTATTAGAAAAGTGCAAATCAAAACTAAAGAGCTACCAACCACTTACAATACTCCAAATGGTCATCATTAAAAGTCTGCACATAATAAATGCTGGAGAGAGTGTGGAGAAAGGGGGTCGTTCCTACACTGTTGTTGGGAATACAAATTGGTACAGCAACTATGGAGAACAGTACAGAGGTTTCTTAAAAACTAAAAGTAGAACTACCATAAAGAATCCTGCAATCCTACTGCTGGGCATATATCTGGAGAAAACCATATTTCCGAAAGATACATGCTCCCCCGTTTTCACTGCAGCACTAGTTACAATAGCCAAAATATGGATGCAACCCAAGTGTCCATCAATAGATGAATGCATAAAAAAGATGGGGCACACATATCCAATGGAACATTACTCAGCCATAACAATGAAACAATGCCATTTGTAGTAACATGGATGGACCTAGAGATTATTGTACTAATTCCAGCAAGCCAGACAAAGACAAATGTCAGATAAGATCGTGAAATCTAAAAAAAATTATACAAATGAACTCATTTACAAATCAGAAATAGACTCAAGAGACATAGAAAACAAACTTATGGTTACCAAAGGGGAAATGGTGAGGGTGGGGAAGGCTTAATTAGGAACCTGGAATTAAAATATACACACTATATAAAATAGATGATCGATAAGGACTTACTGTGTAGCACAGGGAACTACACTCAAGATCTGGTTATAATTTGTAAGGGAAAGAACTGAATAAGGAATTAGCTACCTACCTACCTATCTGAACCACTCTGCTTCACCCGTGAAAATAACACAACACTGTCAATCAACTAAACGTCAATAAAATAAATAAACGACACTTTTCATGGCTCATTCCTCAGCCGCTCCCTTCTCAGAAGGGTTGGGGCATTTGCAGCGGCTGGTTCCCCATGGACAGCATGAACTGCAAAGAAGGGGCCTTGGGCTGAGAGAGGACCACAGAGAAATCATCCCAAGTGGGGTTTCCCTGGGGACTGAAGTGGCCTTCTCTCTAAAAGCTGGGAAAATGCCTCTCACCCTGGGGAAATTTGGGGTCTCACCTGGATGGTAGTGGTGCTGGGGACCCCCATACCTCTACCCCTGCCTCAGACACACATACATTTTATCAATGAAAACAAGAGCCAGAAAAGTAAGTAACTTGCCCAAGAATGAAATTTTTTGGAAAGCTATGGTCTATAGGGGAATGGGGTGGAAATGGGAAAGCAGAAAGGGTTATTTGACACACAAACCCACAAAGCATCTCATGTTAAGACTTTATATTCATACAAAGTGAAGTAAATCAGAGAAAGAGGTATAATATGATATCACTTATACGTGTAATCTCAAAAAAACATACAAATGAACTTGTTTACAAAACAGAAACAGACTCACCGATTTAGAAATTAAACTTATGGTTACTAAAGGGGAAATGGACCAAGAGATGCAGCACTAGTTACAATAGCCAAAATATGGATGCAACCCAAGTGTCCATCAATAGATGAATGCATAAAAAAGATGGGGCACACATATCCAATGGAACATTACTCAGCCATAACAATGAAACAATGCCATTTGTAGTAACATGGATGGACCTAGAGATTATTGTACTAATTCCAGCAAGCCAGACAAAGACAAATGTCAGATAAGATCGTGAAATCTAAAAAAAATTATACAAATGAACTCATTTACAAATCAGAAATAGACTCAAGAGACATAGAAAACAAACTTATGGTTACCAAAGGGGAAATGGTGAGGGTGGGGAAGGCTTAATTAGGAACCTGGAATTAAAATATACACACTATATAAAATAGATGATCGATAAGGACTTACTGTGTAGCACAGGGAACTACACTCAAGATCTGGTTATAATTTGTAAGGGAAAGAACTGAATAAGGAATTAGCTACCTACCTACCTATCTGAACCACTCTGCTTCACCCGTGAAAATAACACAACACTGTCAATCAACTAAACGTCAATAAAATAAATAAACGACACTTTTCATGGCTCATTCCTCAGCCGCTCCCTTCTCAGAAGGGTTGGGGCATTTGCAGCGGCTGGTTCCCCATGGACAGCATGAACTGCAAAGAAGGGGCCTTGGGCTGAGAGAGGACCACAGAGAAATCATCCCAAGTGGGGTTTCCCTGGGGACTGAAGTGGCCTTCTCTCTAAAAGCTGGGAAAATGCCTCTCACCCTGGGGAAATTTGGGGTCTCACCTTGGATGGTAGTGGTGCTGGGGACCCCCATACCTCTACCCCTGCCTCAGACACACATACATTTTATCAATGAAAACAAGAGCCAGAAAAGTAAGTAACTTGCCCAAGAATGAAATTTTTTGGAAAGCTATGGTCTATAGGGGAATGGGGTGGAAATGGGAAAGCAGAAAGGGTTATTTGACACACAAACCCACAAAGCATCTCATGTTAAGACTTTATATTCATACAAAGTGAAGTAAATCAGAGAAAGAGGTATAATATGATATCACTTATACGTGTAATCTCAAAAAAACATACAAATGAACTTGTTTACAAAACAGAAACAGACTCACCGATTTAGAAATTAAACTTATGGTTACTAAAGGGGAAATGGACCAAGAGATAAATTAGGAATTTGGGATTAACAGATACACGTTAGTATATAAAATAAACAAACAAAGACTTACTCTATGGCACAGGAAGCTATAGTTGGTATCTTGTAATAACCTATACTGAAAACCGAAATATAATAGATATATATGTATGATTGAGTCACACTGTTCACCTAAAACACTGTAAATCAACTACAATCAAAATAAATTATTTTTAAAAAAGACTATCTCTAAATGACGTCATTCAGACAATTTCTAAGATGCATGACAGAAATGGGGAAAGATAAAGTACATCACACACCCCCAAATTTGTGTTTCATTGTGCGAGAATATTGTCTACAACTCTCATTTTATCTATTCTGTGATAATCTTAATGTAGCAAATAATACTATATTTTTTAAGGTAAAGAATTCATTTACTCAGCATAAACATTTAAAAATACAACATATAAATATAACACATATAATTTGTATACAGCTGTTTCAGTTTCATTCCTCTCCCGCTCCCCCCATATACTGGAAGTCTCAAGAAAATGGAGAAGCCCAGGCCTCTTTGGACCTCACACGAGTCCTGTATCCTTCATTTTAGTCTATATAATGTCAGAGTTCCACCCTGTGGGAAGACAAAGCCAAGTATAAAAGGAAAATAACATATGGGAGAGGACGTCACAAGTGCCAAGTGAACCACCCAAGCCCTCTGACAGCCTTGGTCCATTGCCAAAAGACACCTCCAATTATATTAATTAAGAGAAGGAAAAGTCCCTCACATTTAGATCATGTCCTACTTCTGCTATTTTGTTATAATGCGCTTGTAATGCATAACTATCCTGAGCCCTTTCTGGACTATGCCATGCTTTCAAGCTCCTGGGCTAGTACCAGGAGGATGGAGAGGAATTGCATTTGCAAATGTCAGCCTACCTCATCCATCTCCCCTCATTCAAACAATACGCATTTGAGGTTCAGCAATTGGAGTTATATATTTTTCCTTAATGTTGTTGTAAGGTAATGGTTCTCTTATCTGAAATTCATCAGCCTGCTATAAATTTAAACTCCATTACTGCCAATAGAGAAAAGCTAAGCACGAAACCACTTTCAATAAATTTGCACTTATGAATTGAACTGATACGGCCTCAGAGGAAAAGGTGAAACTCGTCTTGAGATATTTAAGTTAGTCTGAGTCACTGCTTCGTCTGGTGTTAAATTGGATCCATCGAGAAATGTAGGGCAGCACTCATCAACCCTGAGTTATAAGAAGAGATTTTAGGCTGAAAAAAATTCTGTCTCCAGCATTCATTATTAGACAGTGTAATTCTAAGAAACCGCTGGCTGGCTCTGTTATTTGGCACAACTAGATGCTACAAATGCAAACCCTGATAGATGAATATTTTTATGAACAACATCAATCCGGCTTGGGTAAGCCCAAATCCAGGAGATTTGTCACGTCCAGTCATGACGTCCTAGTGGGGACGTGTATACACTCATAGCGAAGAGGGTAATTATAAACATTTGCACGAGGCTTCAGGATTTATAGGTAACAATGCTTTTACCCTATACACCCACCTGCATAAAACATTTGTTAGTTACTATCTTCTATTTCTGATGAGGGAACTGAGGTTCAGATATATAATCACCTTCACTGGCTGTCTGAAAGCACTGATTTGATAGCATGTCCTCCGGGCTCTGTGTTTTTGGTAGCGGAAGATAAAGAACACACCCAGTTGAGGCTTTCATGAATCTCCATGGAAGACCACTGGGAATGACAGTGTGAACTGTTAAGTTGTTGCCTCAGTGATGCATTGCAGACTTCTTCCCTGGAGAAGTAGCAAGCTCCTGACCGCAGCATTGTGTGCAAATAAACAAATGCTAAAACAAAAATCAACAAACACATAGCCAATACCCAAATCAGCAGCCTCAAAAGGTTGCCAAGATCTCTTGCGGAAGAAGGACATCTTGATCAGGAGCCAAAGGAGTGAAGTGTATTCTGGGTACAAAGAATCACTGGTGCATCTCCCTCGGAGGGTCAGCCTCTAGAGGGTGACCACCTGAAGCAGTTCAGCTTGGGGAGAGGGGTCTGCTGGCCAATCAGAGGGGATGGGTTCACATGCAGAGATCAGACAAGAGCTCCCAGGCCATTAGCACCTGAGGATTTAAAATTTTAAGATAAGTTCTATTTATGGTTAGAAAAAAAAACAAAACCAAAAACACCTCTCTGTGGACTTGAGCATGGGAAGTTTAGCTTTCAGGATGTAACGAGCATGGCACACTGTGGGGGCTTAGCTGTCAGACACACAGGCACACAACCACAACAGCCCCCAAGCCCTTCTTCCATCCCTACCCTCAGTGCCCATTCTAAGGCCAGAACTGGTATCACATACCACTTGCAAGAACTGAACAGCATTTGTACTTAATTGGATGAAATACATTATTCATGAGCCTTGAGTCTGTGATGATTTTGGCATTCATTAGGGGGGGAAACGGGGCATTAGTTTTCTTGGTACAAAACATTCCGTATTAAACTTCACTTGCAATCCACTTTTCAATGTGAAGAATTAGAAATACTTTTAAGCAAAGTTTAGGAACTATGAAATAGCTAAGAAAACAAGCAGCAGTAACTTCTAAAGATGGCAAATGAAGGAATAAAAGCTAGGACTTTCAGATATCTCAATACTCAGAGCTCTAAACTTTGAGTATAGGAGAGGGAGAGTCAACCTAAAATTCAAGCAAGTTAATGAAGATTGCAATAATAATGATAGTGTTTGTATACATATACATAGATAGTTTAATATATGTGGTATATATATAAACACCTATATTTTACGTATGAATATATGTATTATATGTATAAACATATTTTACATATGAATATGTATGTATGTATACATACATGTACACACATATGTTCAACATTTCAAACAAGTAGATGAATTGTGCATCTATTTTTCCAAAATTAAAGGAACCATCTCCTGAGAGATAACCAAGTCCTAGTTTAGGGTTGTATCATGCCCATTTTCAAAGCCGATCATAAGCTTTTACAGACTGAAGTTCAATCTGTCTAGTTCCCCCTTCACAAGTATATCCAGAGTCTCAGAATTGAGATCAACTAAGTCAATCCTTTTTCTCTTGCAAATAAAGAACCTGAGGCACAAGGAGGCACCAAGGAGCCCGAGTGCCCAGAGGATACAAGTGAACAGAACTGGGCTTATTTGGCAACGTTTGTGCACCCCTGCCCTGCATGGCCACAGCTCCCTGAGAAAGCCTTTTCATCAGAGGCTCTAAAGTCAGACATATCTGGTGGAAACACTGCAGGATCACGGGAGAGCCTCTTCATCTGGTTAAGCCTGGATTCTTTAATTATAAATGAAGATGCATTTTGGAGGTTTGTTAGAAGGTTTAGTGGAGATAACTACAGGTAGTGTCCTTAGGACAATGCCTAGAACATGCTAAACACCCATAAACATTCAGTGATAGTCCTGTTTTTTATTATAGAGTCTGAACAGACAGTTCACCTGCACAATCTAGCTCTTGCTTGCCCATTGTCCCCCATGAGCGACATGTGTCTGATTTTCTCAGTTAGACATGGATTTCCTGAGATCAGAGTCCTCTTGTACTCCCACAGAGTCGTCTCCGTGCCTGACCTTAATTCAGTTAGTGCGTGCTCAATAATGGACAGGAATTGTGTTTCACATGGTGGGACATTTTATAACATGTAGTCCTTTCGCACGCCCTTACAATGATCATGATGTACCTGCCATCAGAAACTGGTGCTGCCCTGGTGGTCCAGCAGTTAAGGTTTCCTGTTCCCAATGCAGGGGGCCTGGGTTTGATCCCTGGTCAGGGAATTAGGTCTTGCATGCCACAACTGAAAGATCCCATAGGTAGCAACCAAGATCCTGCATGCCACAACTATATATCTGGTAGAGACAAATCAATAAATATTAAAAAGATAAAAGACAAGTGATGGGTGCTGATTCTGCATTCTAATACTGCTTTAATCCCAGGTACAAGACTACTGACAAGCACAGTTCCTCTCTCTGTCTCAGTGAATGCTCACAAAGGCTCAGGAGGCAGATACCATCAACCCCATTTAACAGAGGAGGACAGTGAGTTTGGGGCAAGAGGGAGTTTTGTGTCTGAAGTCCAGCAACAAAGGGATAGGCCTGGATAATAATCTCAGGGTTCCCACCGTACATTCAGCATGGATTCCACTCAGGACCACTGGTCTCAGTGTAGACTCATTGCCTGCTACTGTGGGATCAACACAAAGTAAGGATGGTGTTTGCAGAAGTTCCTGGTCAGGGAACCAAGATCCCACATACCGTGGAGCAACGAAACCTAAGGACCACAGCTACTGAGCCCTCTACATCACAACTAGAGAGGCCACAGCTACAGCGAAGGTCCTGAATGCCCAGCTAAGACCCGATGCAGCCAAATAAACAAACACTAAAAGATAGAGGAGTAGGATTAATAGGTTGGCTCATTTCTGGAAGTGTTTTATTTGAGAAGGCCCAAGGGCAAAATGAAAGGATAAAGGGATTGCTCGTCACTGAGGTCTGAAGCATAGCTCCAACGGAACGCATCACAAAAGCGAAATTTCTTTGAAGTGTCAGACTAAAATCCATGTCCATTCACGTTAACCCGACATTAAAATATTTGTGTTTATTTTAATCTACATTTATTCCTTCAATCTAAAGTAGGCATTCCAAGAAAATGCATCATTTTATCTTACAGTTCATAGCATCCCTGGGCCATAGTCGTACATCGAGATTCAAAAAGAATGGTTGGGAAGCCATCTCTATGCTAATCCCCAAATCTCAGCTCCAGGCCAAGGGTATGAGGACCCCTCCGTCTGTTATCATCAGGGCACAGCTAATGGTCCACAGTGAGCAACTGGGCTGACCCTGTCCATTTTTCTTAAAGGGCCACTGAGGATGCCTGCTTTCCCACAAAAGCCATAAGAGCAGCTGGACTCACTTCTCTTCTGCCCATGTGTATTAAGTCCTGTTTCTGTAATGAGATACAGAGGAGAAAAAGAGGGAAGAGGACTGATGTGGAATCAGATTGGGCCTGATGAGTTATGGAGCCTGCTTCTCATCAGCGATGTAAAACAGCCTGGGCTCTATTTACTGCCGCTGTCAGCAGGATCGATAAATAACATTTTCAGTGACATGAAGAGGGAACGCGTGAGCTCAATGAAATGAAGTGGAGCCGGAGGTAGAAGCAGACAATGCCCTTTTTCTCTTCCTGGCCTGGCAGGAGTCACCTGTTTGGCTGGGAGAGAAAAGGGGATATAAATTCGGTTTGACTTGTAAAAAGGGAGGAGGATGCACCCCCAAGAGGAGGACAGGGCTTTTCTGCTGAGGCAGGAGTCAAGGAAGGGCAGGGTCCACTGTTACCGTCACTCACTCCTAGGCTGAGCCACCCCCCATCTGAACCAAAAGGCCATAATCTGCTGGCCTGGCTGGGCAACACCCCATCTTCGCAGCCACTTCAGAGAGACGTGTTTGACTTACCGTGTATATCTGAGAAAGAGCACAGAGCTAAGGTGGAATTCAGAGGCGTTGTGTTGGATGACTGTCAGAGGGCTGAGGGGATGCTGACCTTTAAAAAAGGCCTCAGTGGTTTGAGGGCTGAGGTGGGCTGACCCACCGTCCAGCAGAATTCCAGTTACCTTCAACAGTTTGGAGGTTAAAAATTGACCCTAAACACAGAATTTGCACTTTGAAGGGATCTTTGTGGTCATCGTGTCTGACCTCCCACCAAACATCAGAATCCTCTCCTCAGTACACGTGAGGGGTATACTCAGCCTCTGAACACAGGGGGGTCATGAACTCTCCATTTTAGGCCCCCTCCAAGACTACAGCTACAGAGACCTGTAGTCTGTCTGCTTTGCAAAGTAGGTGCGACTGGCATTCTGCTGGTGGGCTGGGATACCAGGTGGTACCCAAGCGGTCCCCAGGCAGCCCTTCCTGCCTTTGCTTTGGGGATAGTTTGTAACAAGATGTTCTCAGCTGAAAGAACAGTAAAGAAGTTCAATTTCAGGTACAGTGAAAAAATAACTGAGTATTTCACTTGCAATGTGGTCGCCCACCTCGCCGATAAGGAGAACAGACAGGATTCTTCTGACACGCAGGTTTATTGTTACAGCTCTTTAGGAAGTGGCGAGGGCCCCGATGCAGGGAAAGCAGTTGCTTATATAGCCCAGAGGGGAGGCGTGTCAACTTCTGATTGGCTCATAACGGAACACTGCCATTGGCTCATAACGGAACACTGCCATTGGCTCATAACAGAACACTGTTAGAATCCCTGATTAGCATATCCGTGACCTTAAGAGACACATCTTGCGCATGCGTCTTTTTAGTCTACCTTTGCGAAGAACCAGGAAGCAGGAAACCGGCGCCATCCCGCAATGGCGGCTGCGGCTCCCGACATTGCAATAATGTTTCTTTTCCTTGGACACTTTCCTAGCATGTTCATTAGGGCTGTTAAGAGTCATGTATAATATTTCAGACATTTTGTGGCATTTAATAGTTTTGGCAGAAACCAGTTGTGATGATTCCAGTATCATCTGGGTGAGAGAGAGGAAAGAAAGGAGGAAGTCAGTGTGGGTGAAGAGGAAGGGGAGGCAGAGAGAGGAGAGAGATGCATAGAAAGACAGCAGGAAAGAAAAAAGAAAAGCAGGAAATAGGAGAGAAAAGACGTATGTGTGCTAAGTTGCTTCCGACTCTGCGACCCTATGAACTATGGCCCGCCAGGCTTCTCTGTCCATGGGCTTCTCCAGGCAGGAATACTGGAATAGGTTGCCATGCCCTCCTCCAGGGGATCTTCCTGACCCAGGAATCGAACCTGTGTTTCCTGCAGTTCCTGCATTGCAGGTGGATTCTCCATCACTGAGATACCAGGGAAGCCCAAAGAAGATAGGGGCTCAGGAAAAGGAGAGGTGAAAAGCGAGGAGTAAGAGAGACTTCAGCAAATTCTGCTCTCTTCAACTCTGTCTCAAATTTATAAACACTTAATGGGTAGAAAATGACATCACCAAATACAGCTCTTCTCCAGACACTGTGCTGAGATGTGCCAAGAAACAGAATCAGAAGACAATATATATACAGCTCTTTGACTTATGATGGGTTATGTCCCTATAAATTATCATGAGTTGAGAACATAACAAATTGAAATGCATTTAGTATATCCAACTGATGGAACATGGTACCTTAGCCTAGCCCACCCTGAACATGCTCAGAACACATACATTAGCCTACAGTTGGGCAACATCATTTAACACAAAGCCCATTTTATAATCAAGTGCTGAATCTCTTGAGTAATTTATTGAACACTGCACTAAAAGTGAAAACTAGAACGGTTGCCTGGGTGCCGAGTGGTTCTAAGTGTGCTGGTTGTCAGTCAGGGCTGACTACGAGCTATGGTTGCCACATCCAGCGTCCTGAGAGAGCCCTGTAATACGTATCACTGGCCCAGGAAAAGATCAAAATGAAAAATTCAAAGTACAGTTTCTACTGAATGTACATTGCTTTCATATCATCATGACACTGAAAAATCATAAGTCAGACTATCATAAGTCACAGACTGTCTGTATGTATATTCCAGACTCTAATTCCAAGTGTCCTTTGGGGAAATCCAGTGAAATCCTTCAACAGGAATATGTCGGAATTAAAATCCTTCTTAATTAATACTCATAATAGGGGGTGCTTACTAGATGCCCTGGAAAAGGAAATGGCAATTCACTCCAGTATTCTTTCCTAGGAAATCCCATGGACAGAGGAGTGTGGTGGGCTACAGTCGATGGGGTCACAAAAATTGGGGCACAACTGAGCAACTAAACAATAACAACAGCAACTAGATGACATGTATGGTTCAAAGTACTTATCAGTATTAATGTATCAAATTCCACACCCTGCCTGCAGAATCCGCGCCACTACCTTGCCTCTTTTTGCTAGCAAGCAAAAGAGACTAACTGTATAGGGCCACAGAACCAGGAGTAAAGGAGCCAGGATTTGCTCTGAGAAAGTCTTGCCTCAGAGCCTGGACTTTCTACTGCCTTATGATTCTGCTTCCCGTTCACTGTAAATCATCTATTCGTTTCAATAAACATTTACTGAGCTCCCCCCAGTCAGGCGCAGAACCTCCCCCAGCAACAACACCTGGACAGGCGCAGGATCAGGCAGGAACAGGCACATTCCTGGCTCTGAAGGCCAATGGGTCTGATTGCTGAGACTTCACAATGAATGGGAACTGCACAGTTATTTGTTTCCATACTCATAAAAAGATAACAAGATAAGCACACCCGAATTTACATTTCTAATAAGCTCTCAGACGCTATCAGTGTTGATGGTCTGGGGAGTGGGGGGGCATGTTTTAAGGTCCACTGGTTTTGAGATGGTATTGTATGAAGAGAACAGAAGCAGAGACTTAGATTGTCAGTGAGAGGTTTCCAGGTGAAGAGGCAGACGGAGACAATTTCCACAGACCTGGAGGCAACAGGCAGATGCCACTTGGGGAAATGGATGTGATGGGCACAACTGGAGTGTAAAGCTGGTGAGGGAAAGGAGGTGATGCTTCAGAAGCCCTTCAGGGCCCAGGTAAACATAACAGACCTCTTACGTCATCCAGGAGAGGGCCATGTCCCACTGATGATACCACTGAGGCACCTCAAAGGGTTTGCTGTTTCTAAAAGGTGCAGGTATCTCTTGACATGAAGGCAAGTCAAATTGCCAGTCACTTAGCTGTCCTTCCTTCATCTTTTCTTGGAGAGAAACTGCCCCAGGCTGGACCGACCTCATGTTTCTGTTGCTACATGAGAAAAACGTGCACAGGTTAATGATGGGGCTTTGTCCACAGTAAGACCCAGCTCTTTACAGGGATCACAAAGGTGACTACATCTGCAGATGGTTTTGAGAGGAACTGGAAGGCTCCACTGGCTGCTTAAGAGGTTCCAAATCCTCCTATCTTGGCACTCTCACTAATGTATCCAATCACCATGTGACTCCTATTAACATGCATGTGTATTACTATATGCAGGAAAGGTTATCTGTTACTATCAAATTCTCATGAATGCGGATGTGTAGAGAGGGGTTTATCAGGGTATCTACTTATTCATGGCTGGGTTAGGGGAGCAGAGAGGTATGTTATCTCAGCCCCTGACAGATGTCTCCATCAGCACAGAGGTCACTGTTCTTTATGCTTCCCAGACTGAAAGACAGATGCATACCCAGATATGTCCAGGATCACTGAGATGTACACATGTTCGGTGTGATATTCACTGACCAGTTCATTTCGTCCATGTCACAGCTGCCTTGGGGCTCATACAGGTGTACATATATATGTATGTATGTATATATGTATGTATGTATGTATGTATGTGTGTATGTATGTATGTATATATAAATACTGTCTCTGGAATTGCTGTAGGGTCCCAATCACAAATAGACAACACAATTTTAGGAGGCACATCTTAGGGGTAGACGGAGAAGGCAATGGCAACCCAGTCCAGTACTCTTGCCTGGAAACTCCCATGGACGGAGGAGCCTGGTAGGCTGCAGCCCATGGGGTTGTGAAGAGTTGGACACGACTGAGCAACTTAGCAGCAGCAGCAGCTTAGGGGTAGAATGTGAGCTGGGTGCCTCAGTGTGTGTTCATTATGAATAAGTGAAATATAGCATAAAGAAAAGAGAGGAGTGGAGACCACTCAAACTGGATGGGGGAGAAGGGGTCAGAGAAGGAAACGGATGGGCAGCACCGGGGCACTGAATGTCAGCTCCTTCCTCCCAGGCTCATGGCCTAAGACTCCGTTGAGGAGACATGGTTGTGGTCCCGCAGAGGCATGATGGAACTAACCCACTCTCTGAATAAGACAGCATTTTGGCCTGGAAAGGTAGAGCAGCACAAATCTTTCAAGGTGTAAACTGAGAAAAACAAACAAAAGAACCCCCAAATATCAAGACATAATAACAACAGCAGAAATTTCCACATCATTTAAGCTCTGAAACATAAACCACAGTTTGAATTTTCTTTTCTCCTGCCAAGAAGTACACTTCATTGAGGAACTTAAGTCATCTGCTGGTTATGCTGAGATGATCCAGCTGGGGTGGTGGCATGATGTGGTGGTACGGATAATGAGGTCTAATCCTCCCCACCATTGCAAAGCCTGCTACTATAGACAGTGATACCACCCTTCTGGAAATTTGACTTGCCTTCATGTCAAGTGACTCTGGGCTTCCCGGGTGGCTCAGCGGTAAAAGAATCAGCCTGTCCATGCAAGAAACATGGCTTCAGCCTCATTAGCAAAGACCCCGCATGCTTCAGAGCGACTCAGCCCGGGCGCCACAACTATCGAACCTGTGCGCTAGAACCCTTGAGCCAGAACTGCAGAGTTCACGGGCTACAAACTACAGCTCATGCTCCTTCACAAGAGAAGCCCCTGCAATGAGAAATCCTGTGCATAGCCACAAAGAGTAGCCCTGGTTGCAGCAGCTGGAGAACAGCCTGCACGGCGATGAAGACCCAGCACAGCTAAACATAAATACATGAAATGGCAAATTAAAAAAATTTTTAAAGGGACTCTTTCTTTTAGATATGTGGTTAGCAAGACCCAGTGAACTTAAAAAAAAAAAAAAAAAAAAAAAAAAAACCTCATCAGTTCTTGATCAGCAGGACTGTTAATGTTTTCTGTCTTTCAAAATCTGATATATGTCAGGTACCCAGCTTGTTAACTGCTGGTTTGGTCAACATTAGTTCCTGCTTCAGATGACTGCCCCATTTATCTTAGCTTAATACATTACCATGCCAACAGAGGACGGTCTATAGGTATTCTTTCATTATGTTCGATAACATTTTGAAGCAGGCTTCAATTTCAAGTGACACACAAATCTAACTTTCTTCACCCTTTAATTTGATTCACTGGTAACACAATTTGGGCATAACAGACAATGTCCCATCTATTAACAATTTGGTAGTGAATTACTGTTAGAGTCTGTCATCTTAGTATTTATTTAACTGAGCTGCATATGATCTAGCTGAACATTTCATGTGTTTGTATTTTGCCTTCTGGCAACCTGTGTAGAAAGCACATTCAGCACGGCGTATGAAATATGCATGCGCTCTCCCTTGAAAATATTTATAAATGTAAGAGGTTAATAGTGAAACACTTAAACAAGGATGACACAATGGATTCTACTCCCATATGCATAGTTATTATTGAATTTTTAAACTCATTAAAGGAAAGAGTCTGGAGGAGGGGCTTTAAGAACTAGGGACACTGCATCAGCTTTTGTGTTTCTGAAGCTCTTGCTGGGGGTAAGAGATAGGGAGAATTTTCAGTTAGCCACTAGACCATAGAAAACCACAAACAATTCATTGACCTTTTTGTGAATGGGGTAGGAACATTTTTTTCTTATTTGTTGCTTATAGAAAATGATAAAAAGGACCTTGGAGAAAATTCAGATTTGTCTAAAAGCAGTATCAACTCAATCACGATAGCACTTAAATAGATCTGAAAATAACTGTATATACACATACAAACACCTGTACATGCACACATATATCCACAAAATAATACAAGGTATATACGTCCATGTGTGTACATATGCATGCGTTCATACAAATATATGAATGTGTGTATGTACATTCATATATGTACTTGTATGTATACATTTACTGTGTGAAGAAAAGCAATATCTCACCTTCCATGTTCTCAAACTTAGTTTTCAGCCATTCTTCTCAACTCGTTCCTTATTTTTCCTTCAAATAGTCTTGGATTATTGCCTTTTTATGCTCCTTTAAACTTTTTAGTTGATTTTATTTACAAGGTACTTCATTCCTAGAGTCTTAGTCAGGATCACTGTTATCAAAAGTGATAGAGGCTTTCTAGTTATGCCAGACAACAGATTTCTTGCTGTTTTTCTTTGGTTGCTGTTCCTTTGTTTAACTTAGTTTGAAATAGGTCACAGGTCAGGCAATGGTAGATCCAGGGGCTTAATGATATTTTCAGGGCTCTGGCTATGTAGCCATGTCTGGGTTCATTCCCCGCTGAATAACTGTATCATTCGCAGATAAGTTCTCTTCCCAGTATTGAGAGATAGTATTGGCATCCCTAGACCTTTATACTAATGGCTCATAATTGGAAAAAACAGGGACATTATTTCACTGTTAAGAGTTAGAATCTCAGGGAGATTTCTAAATGGCCCTACCTGGTTCACACTGCCAATCACTGGACTAACCACTGTGTTTGTTTATATTCCAGGTCTCACTGGAGACAGAGTACCACTTAGGACCAGGGGACTCAAGTGGAATTTCAGTATAAACAGCCCCGTCAGAACTACATGTGATGTTGTGTGCTGGGGCTTGGGGTTGTGAGTGGGAAGAGTAGCTTTCATAGGAAAGGGGAATTCAAATTCTCCTTACCTACCCAGGTGCCTTGACTCAGGATCACCTCATATGGTCACCTCTCCTTATTTTACCATAACTCTATAGTTGTTTACCCTCCATCCAGGTCTCAATTTCTTTTTCTTTTTTTTTTTCCTCTAAGTAGTCTTTAATTTACAGCTGAAGCTGCCTAGGACTTGCCAGGGAAGTCAGGAGTCAACAGGAGCCCAAGAGATAAAACACTCCCATGGCCAATAAGCCTCAAAATAAGCAGTAAAAATGGGCAGATGGTCTCCATTCAAGAGTCCTGGAAAAGCAGCCAGACGTTCTGTGCTCACTTAATAGACATCAAACAAATCACACGCAACCACAAAATAGATTCTGCTCATGACCACTGGCTGAATCACTGGAAGAAGGAAAACAAAGTCTCAGTCATGTTTCCTAGCCTGGTTCCTCTTTCCATCTTCAAGCTATCTTGCCATAGAAATTCTAGAATAAGGTAGATGTGTGACAATGAGGGCAAATTCCCTAATTTCTGTTAACTTGGCTTACCCTTTATCTGTAGTATGGGAATAAGAATATTCTTAATATTCTTTCATGGGACAGTTGTGAAGCTTCCATTTCATGATCTGTACAACGGGCATATGTATGGTTATATTTTGCTCATAGGATGCATTGCTGCTGCTGCTAAGTTACTTCAGTTATGTCTGACTCTGTGCAACCCCATAGACGGCAGCCCACCAGGCTCCCCCGTCCCTGGGATTTTCCAAGCAAGAACATTGGAGTTGGTTGTCATTTCCTTCTCCAATGCATGAAAGCGAAAAGGGAAAGTGAACTCGCTCAATCGTGTCCGACTCCTAGCAACCCCATGGACTGCAGTCTACCAGGCTCCTCCGCCCATGGGATTTTCCAGGCAAGAGTACTGGACTGGGGTGCCATTGCCTTCTCCACAGGATACTTTAGAGTTACCTATTTAATATCCTTTCTGGTCTTTTTCCTTAGTGACAATAATTCCATTTTTGGTAGAGATGCAAACATGCCATGATTTTTAAGACACAGCTTTTCTTGAGTATAGGAGGGATAGATGGGTTCTACCACTCACCTACCACAGGATGGAAGATGGTGGAAATGGTTAAGAGTGATGTACAGGAATCCTTTTGAAGGGGGCCGATGAGAGCTACACTCTTTTCCCCTTTTCCTCCCTTCAACTGCAGTTAGGATGCAATGCCTTTAACTTCAGCAGCTATCTTGGACCCATGAGGAAAAGATAAAGATAATTGCCGAGACTTTGAATCTGAAATCCTTGACTTGCCGAGACAATGCCAACAAACTCTTACTTCTAGATTTCTTGTTAATGAAAAAAAAAAAAATTCCTTTTGCATTTAGTCCTGTGTAGACAGGGCTCTTGATTCTTGCAGCCAAATACAATATGCAATTACACGAGTTTTGTTAAAAATTCAAAGAAGTAATCTGTATAAAGCACTCACTGCAAAAATCTGCAGTATTACTGAATCTAAGAGACTTTGATACTGTTTTTTTTCTTACTAGAAAACGTGAATGGAGCGTTTTCTCCCGTGTCAGAAGTGCCACCTACCTGACAACAAATGTACAGATTGATTTATAAGAAGTGCTTGATTTCAGGGATGTTAGGGGTGCACTTTTTCTATCTTAGAATCAATGAAATATAATAACAATAGCTACCATGCATAGAGCAATTCTTATTCATAAAGGTAACGGCGCTGACACATTGCCAGTTACAAATATTATTTCCTTTCCTCCATTCTTGTCCCTTCTTCTAATACAAGGGTGTGTCTGTGAAGGAGAAAGCAGCCTCCTTCAATAATATGTAAATGATCATAATTTCCAGGTGCACTCAGGAGGTAGCCACAGTGAACAGTGCCTTCTCACTATAAGTAAACCTCAACATGGATTCTGGGGGGAAAATGAGTTTTGTAGCAAACAGTCTTTTACAGGGGACCTGACAAGGCTGGTCCCTAATTCCAGTTGGCTCTTCAGAGCAGGTCTGATTAATGGGCTGGAATTAGTACTATTGGGACAGACCAGTTCATTGAAATATTCAGAGTCTCCTATCAATGTCACCCTCCACCCAGTCCTGGTGGGGAGGCAGCCTCCACCAGCAGCGTTTCCATGACGATGCAGTACATTTAGTCAGCAGCACCTCCTGAGTAAACAGTAATCCTTCAGGAAAACAAGAAGGTCATTACAGCAACTTGTCAAATCAATGCAGAGGGTGTCGAGGCCGATTAAGGCATCTTCTTTTGCAGCTGACACAGTGTCAATAGTACGGGGCCACCACTGCTCAGGCAGATGATTGAAGTGAAGTGCCCATCAGTCAGGGCGTTGAGGTGGACTAACGATTCCCCACGCTGCCTATTAGAGCTACATGACAACTCAATCCTGTTTGCTGGCAAGAGAGAGAGGGAGAGAGGGAAAGGGAGAGAAGGAGAGAAGGGGAAAAAATAGTGACCTTGTTGCTTTGTCTGAAGCTGAATTAAATTGACAAGAGCAGCTAATCTTTACCTAGGGCGATTAACAGAATTAAGGGCCATAACAAAGGCATCCAAGGTTTTAACATCAATGCAGGGGCTCAGGGATGTTTATGATGGAGGAATCTCTCCTTTGGTATTCAGGTATGATCCAGATATGTATTCTGGGCCAAGCTTTGTCCAAATGAAGCGTGGGTAATCCCATTAACACCCTGCCAAACCAACATGTAAGGACACAAGGTATTCACTGAATATGCCTCTCTCTGCATCAGCCAGGAAACCTACTCTCTCCAGTGGCTCTAGCTGATTATTTTAGACTTATAAATCAGGGTTGAAGAAAGCCATAAATACATAGAGTTTTGTTTTTTTTTTCCCAAAATATATTTCCCCGGAGAAACATTTTGCCTTATTTTAAATCTTCTAAGACTATGATTCTATAGCAATTCTTTCTCCAAACCGTCCAATGGTTTAGCAAAATAAGAGAAGTGCTTCATGGTAGAACAGAACTCCTGAGGAAGGAAATGAGTAGTGTGAGAGATTCTTGGATAGAAATTATTATTTTTTGCTCACTTACTGGAACATTCTCTTCTTGATGCAATTAAAGTCATGGGATCTAGTGTGAACAAATTAGAATGAATTAAACAGTGATATCAAAGATAAAAATTATATATATATGTATATCTGTGTGTGTGTGTGTATGTATATATATATATATATATATATATATATATAATTACACTTAACATTTGCTAAGTATATTCTTCAGTAACCAAAAGCAAGGATCATCAATTTTTTTCTTTTTTTGTAGAGGGCCAGAGAACAAACCTGAATGTAGATTTACTCTGAACGCAGAGTTCCAAAGAATAAGAAGGAGAGAGAAAAAAGCCTTCCTCAGTGATCAATGTAAAGAAATAGAGGAAAACAATAGAACGGGAAACACTAGAGATCTCTTCAAGAAAATTAAAGATATCAAGGGAACATTTCATGCAAAGATGGGCTCAATAAAGGACAGAAATGGTATGGACTGTTAGAGCCTAACTGGAGCCAGGACAGGCTCTAACGGGCAGGCTAGGCCTGAGGTTTAGTCTCTAGGAAAGCTGGGGCCCTGGGAACCCCCACAGACAGTGTAGCTTGACCAATAGGAAAAAATCCCCTAAGAAAGCCCACGCGTGTGGGAATCTAGCCAATTAGTAGGTGCCAAGAGACCCTTGCAACCAATCCGCCCTTACCAACTCCCTGTCTTTGTTCTAAGTCTATAAATACTGCTGTAATTCAGGGCTCAGGGCCCTCTTGCTTTACTCCACTGTGTTGGATGTGGCAGGGGTGCCCTAACTCGAGTTAGTAATAAATAAACTCCCTTCTTGCTCTTGCATTACCTTGGTGGACTTGTTCTCTCAGTATATTCGGGGACTTGGACTCGGAGCATAACATGGACCTAACGGAAGCTGAAGATATAAAGAGGTAGCAAGAATACACAGAACTATATAAAAAAGTTCTTCATGACCCAGGTAACCACGATGGTGTAATCATTCACCGAGAGGCAAACATCCTGGAGTGTGAAGTCAAGTGGGCCTTAGGAAGAATTACTACAAACAAAGCGAGTGGAGGTGATGGAATTCCAGCTGAGCTATTTCAAATCCTAAAAGATGATGCAGTTTTGGAAAACTCAGCAGTGGCCACAAGACTGGAAAAGGTCAGTTAGTTTTCATTTCAATACCAAAGAAGGGCAATGCCAAAGATGTTCAAACTACTGCACAATTGCACTCATTTCACATGCTTGCAAACTAATGCTCAAAATTCTCCAAGCCAGGCTTCAATAGTACATGAACTGTGAACTTCTGGATGTTCAAGCTGGATTTAGAAAAGGCAGAGGAACCAGAGATCAAATTGCCAACATCCGTTGGATCATCGAGAAAGCAAAAGAGTTGCTTTACCATGCCAAAGCCTTTGACTGTATGGATCACAGCAAAATGTGGAAAATTCTTAAAGAGAAGGGAATACCAGACCACCTTACCTGCCTCCTAGAAATCTGTATGCAGGTCAAGAAGCAACAGTTAGAGCTGAACATGGAACAGACTGGTTCCAAATAGGGAAAGGAGTACGTCAAGGTTATACATTGTCACCCTGATTATTTAACTTATATGCAGAGTACATCTTGAGAAATGCTAGGCTGGATGAAGCACAAGCTGGAATCAAGATTGCTGGGAGAAATGTCAATAACCTCAGATATGCAGATGGCACCAGCTCTTTGGCAGAAAGCGAAGAAGAACTAAAGAGCCTCTTGATGAAAGTGAAAGAGGAGAGTGAAAATGTTGGCTTAAAGCTCAGCATTCAGAAAACTAAGATCATGGTGTCTGGTCCAATCATTTTATGGCAAATAGATTGACAAACAATGGAAACAGTGAAAGACTTTATTTTCTTACGCTCCAAAATCACTGCAGAGGGTGACTGCAGTCATGAAATTAAAAGATGCTTGCTTCTTAGAAGAAAAGCTATGACCAATCTAGACAGCATATTAAAAAGCAGAAACATTACTTTGCCAACAAAGGCCCATCTAGTCAAAACCATGGTTTTTTCAGTGGTCACATATGGATGTGAGAGCTGGACTATAAAGAAAGCTGAGCACCAAAGAAAGATCCCATGCTGCTATGAAGACCCCATGTACTGCAACTAAGACCTGATGCAGCCAAATAAATAATAATAAACAAAACTGCATAACAAGTTGAGTGGTCAACAATATCAAAGGCTTTAGGAAAGGTCCACCTAGATAAGAAATAAAGAGAAGCCTTTGCATTGGTCAATAAGATGATTACTGGTGATAAGTTTCAATAGAGTGATGAGGGCAGGACCCACATGCTAAGAGAATGCAAAGGTAAGTCATGAAGCAGAGACTCTTCCAAGAAGTTTGGTGAAAAAAAAAGATATTTTATAGTAAACTTAGGAAAAGGCATGGCCTACGAATACAAACATCCTACAGGATTTTTATAATGATTAAATTCAACAACAAAGTGCTTAGCCCAGTGGACATACAGTACTCAGTAAAAGCTGCTATCTACCATTATTATTACTACAGCTACTAACAGTACTACAGTTTGGCAGATGATAATCACTGAGTTCGGGAAATAGGATTATCACATGCTTTATGAGTTTGGCAACTGTGTTGACTAAATGAAAATTTTGACATGTGATCTAAGGTGGTAAAAAATATTTATTTGAAATTAGGACATTATAATAGACATGATGGGCAAGGTAGATATACAGGTAACAAGTTTTTAAGATGGTATTCTAGTTTGTTGTCATGTTTGCTGCTAAATTGTGGTTTGATGACAAGTCTATTTGTAACTATTTTAAAACTTGGAAATGTTCCCTTGGAATCTCTAATTTTCTTGAAGACATCTCTAGTCTTTCCTATTCTGTTCTTTTCTTCTATTTCTTTGCATTGATCGCTAAAGAAGGCTTTCTTATCTCTTCTTGCTCTTCTCTGGAACCCTGCATTCGGATGCTTATATCGTTCCTTTTCTCTTTTGCTTTTCGCCTCTCTTCTTTTCACAGCTATTTGCAAGGCCTCCCCAGACATCCATTTTGCTTTTTTGCATTTCTTTTCCATGGGGATGGTCTTCATCCCTGTCTCCTGTACAATGTCACGAACTTCATTCCATAGTTCATGAATAGTTCATAGTTCAGGCACTCTATCTATCAGATTTAGGCCCTTAAATCTATTTCTTACTTCCACTGTACAATCATAATGGATTTGATTTAGGTCATACCTGAATGGTCTAGCAGTTTTCCCTACTTTCTTCAATTTCAGTCTGAATTTGGTAATAAGGAGTTCATGATCTGAGCCATAGTCAGCTCCTGGTCTTGTTTTTGTTGACTGTATAGAGGTTCTCCATCTTTGGCTGCATAGAATATAATCAATCTGATTTCAGTGTTGACCATCTGGTGATGTCCATGTGTAGAGTCTTCTTTTGTGTTGTTGGAAGAGGGTGTTTGCTATGACCAGTGCATTTTCTAGGCAAAACTCTATTAGTCTTCGCCCTGCTTCATTCCGCATTCCAAGGCCAAATTTGCCTGTTACTCCAGGTGTTTCTCGACTTCCTACTTTTGCATTCCAGTCCCCTATAATGAAAAGGACATCTTTTTTGGGTGTTAGTTCTAAAAGGTTTTGTAGGTCTTCATAAACCGTTCAACTTCAGCTTCTTCAGCATTACTGGTTGGGGTATAGACTTGAATAACTGTGATATTGAATGGTTTGCCTTGGAGACGAACAGAGATCATTCTGTCGTTTTTGAGACTGCATCCAAGTACTGCATTTCGGACTCTCTTGTTGACCATGATGGCTACTCATTTCTTCTGAGGGATTCCTGCCCGCAGTAGTAGATACAATGGTCATCTGAGTTAAATTCACCCATTCCAGTCCATTTTAGTTTGCTGATTCCTAAAATGTAAACGTTCACTCTTGCCATCTCTTGTTTGACCACTTCCAATTTGCCATGATTCATGGACTTGACACTCCAGGTTCCTATGCAATATTGCTCTTTACCGAAAAACCGTTCAACTTCAGCTTCTTCAGCATTACTGGTTGAGGCATAGACTTGGATAACTATGATACTGAATGATTTGCCTTGGAAATGTTACAAGATAGTAGATATAATTTCCTGTCCTTATTTATCTACTTTGTATACAGTAGAATGTATCTGTTGGTCCCAAGGTCCTAATTTATCCTCCCTTTCCCCTTGCCCTTCAGCAACCACAATTCTGTTCTCTGTATTTGTGAGTCTATTTCTGTTTTGCAAATCAATTTGCTTGTATCATTTTTTTTTCTGAAAATTCCACATATAAGTGATGTCATATGACATTTGTTTTTCTCTGTCTGCTTACTTCACTTAGTATAATAATCTCTTAGGTCTATCCACATTGCTGCAAATGACACGATTTCATTCTTTTACATGGCTGAGTAGAATTTGATTGTGCATATATACCATATCTTCCTTATCCATTCATCTACCAGTGAACATTTAGGCTTCTATCATGTACTAGCAATTGTAAATAGTGCTATTATTAATATAAGGGTGCATGCATTTTTTTTTGAGTGAAGAGTTTTCATTTTTTCTATATACACACACATGTGTATAGAATATGTATATATTCTCTATATACAGATATAGATACAGATAGATAGATAT
This sequence comes from Madoqua kirkii, assembly GCA_006408675.1. Lineage (NCBI taxonomy): Eukaryota > Metazoa > Chordata > Mammalia > Artiodactyla > Bovidae > Madoqua > Madoqua kirkii. The sequence goes on from SJYC01122893.1 coordinate 39,707, forward strand.
ACAGAAGTTGGAGAAGAAAATGGCAACCCACTCCATTATTCTTGCTTGGAGAATCCAATGGACAGAGGAACCTAGCAGGGCATGGTCCATAGCATCTCAGATAGTTGGACATGACTGAAGTGACTAAACATGCACAATTTGATTTAGGTCATACCTGAATGGTCTAGTGGTTTTCCCTAATTTCTTCAATTTCATGGATGTGAAACTGTACACAGAAAACCCTAAAGATAGTATCAGAAAATTACTAAAGCTAGTCAGTGAATTCAGCAAAGTTGCAGGATACAAAATCTCTTTGCATTTCTATATATTAACAACTTAAAATCAGAGAAAGAAATTAAGGAATCAGTCTCATTCAACATTGCCACAAGATTTAAATATCTAGGAATAAACTTACACAAGTAGACAAGAGAACTGTACACAGAAAATTATGACACTAATGAAGGAAATCAAAGATGACATAAACAGATGGAGAGATATTCCATGTTCCTGGGTAGGAAGAATCAATATTGTGAAAGTGACTATACTACCAGATGTAATCTACAGATTCAATGTGATCCTTATCAAATTACCAATGGCATTTTGCACAGAACCAGAACAAAAGATTTCATAATTCATATGGAATCACAAAAGAGCCCAAATAGACAAAGCAATCTTGAGAAAGAAGAATGGCGCTGGAAGAATTAATCTTTCTGACTTCAAATTATACTACAAAGCTATAGTATGGTACTGGCACAAAGACAGTATGGTGCTGGCACAAAAACAGAAATATAGACCAATGAAACAATACAGAAAGCCCAGAAATAAGCCCATGCACCTATGGATACCTTATTTTTGACAAAGGAGGCAAGAATATACAATGGGGCAAAGACAGCCTCTTCAATAAATGGTACTGGAAAAGTAGACAGCTATGTGTAAAAGAATGAAATTAGAACACTTCCTAATACCGTACACAAAGATAAACTCAAAATGGATTAAAGACCTAAATGTAAGGCCAGAAACTATAAAACTCTTAGAGGTAAACACAGGCAGAACACTTGATGACATAAATCAAAGCAAGATCCTATATGACCCACCTCCTAGAATAATGGAAATAAAAACAAAAGTAAACAAGTGGGACCTGATTAAACTTAAAACCTTTCGCACAGCAAAGGAAACTATAAGCAAAGTGAAAGGACAACTCTCAGAATGGGAGAAAATAATGGCAAATGAAACAACTGACAAAGGATTAATTTATGAAATATACAAGCAGCTCATACAACTCAATACCAGAAAAACAAACAACCCAATCAAACAGTGGGGAAAAGACCTAAACAGACATTTGTCCAAAGAAGACATGCAGATGGCTAACAAACCCATGAAATATGCTCAGCATCGCTCATTATTAGAGAAATGCAAACCAAAACCACAATGAGAAATCAGCTCACGCAGGTCAGAATGGCCATCATCAAAAAGTCTGCAAGCAATAAATGCTGGAGAGGCTGTGGAAAAGAGGAAACACTGCTACACTGTTGGTGGGAATGTAAATTGATTCAGCCACTATGGAAGGCAGTATGGAGATTCCTTAAAAACTAGAAATAAAACCACCATATGACCCAGAAATCCCAGGCATATACCCTGAGGAAACCAAAATTGAAAGAGACACACATATCCCATTGTTCTTGGTAGCACTATTTATAGTAGCTAGAACTTGGAAACAATCTAGACGTCCACTGGCAGATGAATGGATAAAGAAGTTGTGGTACCTATACACAATGAAATATTACTCAGCCATAAAAAGGAGCACGTTTGAGTCAGTTCTAACAAGGTGGATGAGCCTAGAACCTATTAAAAGACTGAAGTAAGACAGAAAGGGAAAGATAAATATTATATTCTATGCATATATATGGAATCTAGAAAAAATGGTACTGAAGAATTTATTAACAGGGCAGCAATGGAGAAACAGACATAGAGAATAGACTTATGGACATGGGGTAAGGGGGGGGAAAGGATGAGATGTGCGGAAAGAGTAACATGGAAACTTACATTACAATATCCAAAATAGATGGCCAACAGGAATTTGCTGTATGACTCAGGAAACTCAAACAGGGCCTCTGTATCAACCTAGAGGGGTGGGATGGGAGTAGCACTATTTATAGTAGCTAGAACTTGGAAACAATCTAGACGTCCACTGGCAGATGAATGGATAAAGAAGTTGTGATACCTATACACAATGAAATATTACTCAGCCATAAAAAGGAGCACGTTTGAGTCAGTTCTAACAAGGTGGATGAGCCTAGAACCTATTAAAAGACTGAAGTAAGACAGAAAGGGAAAGATAAATATTATATTCTATGCATATATATGGAATCTAGAAAAAATGGTACTGAAGAATTTATTAACAGGGCAGCAATGGAGAAACAGACATAGAGAATAGACTTATGGACATGGGGTAAGGGGGGGGAAAGGATGAGATGTGCGGAAAGAGTAACATGGAAACTTACATTACAATATCCAAAATAGATGGCCAACAGGAATTTGCTGTATGACTCAGGAAACTCAAACAGGGCCTCTGTATCAACCTAGAGGGGTGGGATGGGGAGAGAGATGGGAGGAAGTTTCAAAAGGGAGGGGATATATATATATATATATATATATATATATATATACTTGTGATTGATTTCATTTTGAAGTGTGACAGGAAACAGCAAAATTCTGTAAAGCAATTTTCCTTTAATAAAAAATAAATAAATTAAAAAAATAAAAAATGTTTTCATGAGGATGCTATATACTGTTAAATGGAATTCTGATGACTGGATAACTCAGTGCCTCAGAAATCTATGTTCACTAACATCAGAAGCAAAGACTAAGTGTCCGACCAAGAACTTGACCATGTGGAAATCCTGGATGCATAGCAGAACCTACTTTCCACCCTTTGGGGTTTACAATCTGAAATATCATGTATGAAATAGTAATTTTTTTCCCTAGAAAAAAGGAAACAGTGGGAGAGTTTGTCTTAGTCCTACTTCACATTTTAAAGTCACTTTTCTTAATACAAACATTCTCCTCTTCCCTCTCCCATCTCTCCAAATCTCCAACCTTTGATTCACCGGCTTTCCACTTTCTCCTGTCATGTTCTCCCTTGAAACTCTCTGGTATTGCTTTCATCCTGACTATGGTTGACAGGAGCCCCATCTACCTAACCTGTCAGAATTCTTTCACTTTTACCTTCCTGAATCAGAGGCTCAATTATTAGACCATAAGCTCCACTTTAGACTGCCAGGGTTCCAAGCCCAGCATTTATACTGATCAGCTTTGCAAACTTGGGCAACTTGTTGCAAGGAATGTAAAAAGTATTGTGATCTCTGAAAACTACTTTCAAATATTTTAACTTAAAAAATGTGTGTGTGTGTGTGTGTGTTTCTGTACACGTGTGCATACCTGTGGATTTATCTTTGGCAATTTTTGTTTTGAAGAATTTCATGTATACATAATATATATATTTATATATCTGCTCAGTTGTGTCTAACTCTATGTGACCTTTTGGACTATAGCCTGCCAGGCTCCTCTGTCCATGGAATTTTCCAGGCAAGCATACTGGAGAGGATTGCCATTTCCTTCTCCAGGGGATCTTCCTGACCCAGGGATTGAACTCACATTTCCTGTGTCTCCTGCATTGAGGCTAATTCTTTACCCACTGAGCCATCTGGGAAGCCATAAATATGTATGTATGTGTGTGTGTATATATATACACACACATACACACAAATGCAGTAGATTGTTAATTAGTGTTTATATGCATGTCCCTTGTGTTATATTTTCAAGTATTCTGCAGATATGAAAGATTTCAAACTAAAAGTTGGGAAAAAATAGAAAATATTTTTTGGTACATAATAAGTGCTCAGTAAATGCTAGTTATTATTTTTACTAAACTTGCTGTTACCTCTGTGGGAGAGAGCTGCCCAGCCCACTACCAGTTACTGCAGACATTTAACTCTGACCTTTTAGAGATAAGACCATGATCATCCTTGCCTGTCCTTCCTTATGAAAAGGTATTGGGATCTGTATATTGCAGCAGTATATTGGCAGTTTATTATAGATTAGAATGCCAAGGTATGCCTGGGGTACATAGGTGATTACATAATTCTTCACAAGTCTTAATAAAACAAGGTCTGGATCATGATAGTCACCTGAGTCAGTTTCTTAAAATTAATCTCTCTCTCTCCCACAAAAACACACATCCTGTTGGTTCTGTTTCTCTGAGAACCTTGACTAGTATACACCTCATATCATAACACTATTTTTTTCTTTTTTAATTTGCCTGCACCATGTGTTACTTGCAGCTCACAGGATCTTTGTTGCAGTGTAAGCACGATCTAGTTCTCTGACCAGGGATTGAATCTGGGGCGCCTGCATTGGGAATGCACAGTCTTAACCACTGGACCACTAGGGAAGTCCTGATACTAATGTTGTAAGTTGGAGCCTTTAAGTTGATTGGTTTCACATTGAACCATGAATCGTCACCTACAGTCTCTTATTTGGCTCCTACTCTGACAGACTCACCGGACTGTAAATTCTCTGAGGACACCTGGGTGTTTTTTATTCATGTTTAGTATAATGTTGAACTATTTGTTAGCTGTGTAACTTAGAACAAATTACTTTAAGTCATTAACCTTCAGTTTTCTCAATTGTAACATGTGGATCATAAGTGTAAACTACCATTCTCACAGAATTGCTGTTAGGATTGACTGAGACAAGACGCTAAAGATTCTGTATAGTGCTTAGTACACTAATAAATAAATCTTATTTTTGTCAATATTATTATTATCTGTACAAGAAGAATAGGTTGTACTCATGAATATTTATTAAACACAAATTTTAAGTGACAGTAAGATAGAAGTTATTATGCCCAAGATGAAATCTAGTAATATTATACAGGAGTTTTAACTCAGTACATTTGAGAGATATGGGTGGGTGCTTACTGAAATCATCTCCACTATTATAAAAGTTGATATTTTCAGGTGCATCTCATATGCAAAATGAAATGTAGCATAAAAACTATTCTCAGGTGTTAACAGTTATGTACCCCAAATTTAGTTTTGCATAGGTTCTCAATCTGTTTTGATGCTTTTTTAGTTTTTTCTCTTATCAATTGCAAAGAATTTTTGTAAACTCTGCATTTAGGAATGCAGTTAGGTATTCTGAACTTGCAATTATGCAGAATAAAAGGGAATGTAGTGGGATGAGGTTATAGTTGAATCCTAGCAGGCTAGGACTAATTTTCCATAATTATTCTTTTTGTATTTTTATTAATGAGAGACAAATGTTTTAGGTTGAATTTTGTAGTACAGCAGTGGAAAAAAGAACACAAAATTGAAGATTAGTTTTTAGGTAATTGTATTTTGTATTTAGAGGGAAAAAAGAAGTAAGATAACAGTTGGTTACATTTTCACTCAATTTTCTTTCTAGTCTAAAAATTTCAACTTGTCAAATACACACTATGGAAAGTTATGTAAAGCAGTGAGGCCTGTATAATTTTCTATTTTTAAAAAATTTGCAAACTCAATAATGATTGCAGGAAAACAGTGGCCTAACCTCTCAATGAGGATTTAATAATTGTGAACTCCCCTCAAGTCTCCTATTGCTGAGATTTCATTGCTTAAAAATGATGTGGTTCAGAACACCTACTGGAATACTAAATACTTTATTAATTGCAAATAAATAATAATGGTTCAAGCATTTTATTTAGCAGTGAGGCCTGTATAATTTCTATTTTTAAAAAATTTGCAAACTCAATAATGATTGCAGGAAAACAGTGGCCTAACCTCTCAATGAGGATTTAATAATTGTGAACTCCCCTCAAGTCTCCTATTGCTGAGATTTCATTGCTTAAAAATGATGTGGTTCAGAACACCTACTGGAATACTAAATACTTTATTAATTGCAAATAAATAATAATGGTTCAAGCATTTTATTTCTTTTCATTTTGGTGTTATTTTTATCATGCTTGATATCAACATTGGTGAGGCAACCATGGTAAAGGCAAGCTGTTTTAAAGCAGGGTAAAAACTCATCTGTATGGGATAAAAGGGAATTAATGTAGTATATCTACATTATTAAGAACTCTATCAAGTTTACAGTTCTGTTAGGCCAAGAAAGAACATGAAATCTGTGTCAAATTTTTTGAGATATTACCAATCTCTTATTTTAGTTATACATAAACCAAAAAAATTTTATTTATTTATTTATTTTTTGGTATGTGCTGCATTTCATACAACTTCTAGATATAAATAATTTCATGTCTTTAGTCATCTGAAAATCTATTGAATGGCTGTCATGTTCAAGACAGTCCTGAGTCTTCCTCTAAGTGTCTCACATTTCTGATAGAGCAGATAAGAGGAAGCATAAATAGTAGCAAAACAAGGCAGTGAACGTTATGAGAACTGAAAGTGGGAGATCACCTTTAGATAACTGAGCAAAAGGTTTTTTGTAGAGGAAGTGGTTGAGGAATGAAACCATAAACTGTCAGAAACAGAATGGGACTTATTCAAGAGTTTTCACTTTACAGATGAGGAGAATGTGACCAGAAAGAGCAGAAACTTGTCTGAAGTCACTTTATACAGTTATGACAGCATAGATTAAAATCCAGATTAAACAACTCCCTATCTATTGGACTTTAAAAAGATAGCAGTCTTATTGAGGTATAATTACAAACCAGAAGTTCACTTCTAGATATACAAGCTGGATTTTGGAGAGGAAGAGTGACCAGAGATCAAATTGGCAACATTCATTGGATCATAGAGGAAGCAAACGAGTTCCAGAAAAACATCTACTTCTGCTTCACAGACTACGCTAAAGTCTTTGTGTGTATCACAACAAATTGTGGAAAATTCTTAAAGAGATGGGATACCAGACCACCTTACCTGTCTTCTAAAAAACCTGTAGGCTTATCAAGAGGCAACAGTTAGAACTGAACTGACTGGTTCCAAATTGAGAAAGGAGTATGACAAGACTGTATATTGTCACCCTGTTTATTTAACTCCTATGCAGAGTGCATCATGCAGAATGTCCAATTGGATGAATCAAAAGCTGGAATCAAGATCATCAGGAGAAATATCAGTAACCTCAAATATGCAGATGATATCACTCTAATGACAGAAAGTGAAGAGAAACTAAAGAACCTTTGATGAAGATGAAAGAAATGGGTGAAAAAGCTGGCTTGAAACTCAACATGAAAAACACTAAGTTCATGACATCCAGTCCTAGAATGCTGGAATACCACTGGAGTGGGGCACCATTTCCTCCTCCCAGTCTTCCTGCCCCAGGCATTGAGCCTGTGTCTCTTGTATCATCTGTTTAGCAGGTAGGCTCTTTACAACTGCACCACCTGGGAAGCCCCGTTGATTTGCCTATTCTTGACATTTCATATAAATATAATTGTACATATGTGGCCTTATGTTTCTGTCTTGTTTTATTTACCATATGTTAGAGGTTTACCCATGTTATAGCATATATAAGAATTTATTCTTTTTTATTGTTTAATAGTAATGAAAACAAGAACTCCAGATATACAAGCTGGATTTTGGAGAGGAAGAGTGACCAGAGATCAAATTGGCAACATTCATTGGATCATAGAGGAAGCAAACGAGTTCCAGAAAAACATCTACTTCTGCTTCACAGACTACGCTAAAGTCTTTGTGTGTATCACAACAAATTGTGGAAAATTCTTAAAGAGATGGGATACCAGACCACCTTACCTGTCTTCTAAAAAACCTGTAGGCTTATCAAGAGGCAACAGTTAGAACTGAACTGACTGGTTCCAAATTGAGAAAGGAGTATGACAAGACTGTATATTGTCACCCTGTTTATTTAACTCCTATGCAGAGTGCATCATGCAGAATGTCCAATTGGATGAATCAAAAGCTGGAATCAAGATCATCAGGAGAAATATCAGTAACCTCAAATATGCAGATGATATCACTCTAATGACAGAAAGTGAAGAGAAACTAAAGAACCTTTGATGAAGATGAAAGAAATGGGTGAAAAAGCTGGCTTGAAACTCAACATGAAAAACACTAAGTTCATGACATCCAGTCCTTCATGAAAAACAGATGTGGAAAAAGTTGAAGCAGTGATAGATTTTATTTGGGGGGGCTCCAAAATCACTCCAGATAGTGACTTCAGCCATGAAATTAAAAGAGGCTTTCTTTTTGGAAGGAAAGCTATGACAAACCTAGACAGCATATTAAACAGCAGAGACATCACTTTGCTGAAAAAAGTCTAGATAGTCAAAGCTATGGCTTCCTGGTAGTCATGTACAGATGTGGGAGTTGGACCATAAAGAAGGCTGAACACTGAAGAACTGATGTTTTTGAACTGTGGGGCTGGTGAAGACTCTTGAGAGTCCCTTGGACTACAATGAGATCAAACCAGTCAATCCAAAAGGAAATCAATCCTGATTATTCATTGGAAGCACTGGTGCTGAAGCTGAAACTCTAATACTTTGGCCACCTGATGAAAAGAGCCCACTCATTGGAAAAGACTCTGATGCTGGGAAAGATTGAGGGCAGGTGTACAAAGGGCAGCAGAGGATGAGATGGTTGGATGGCATAACTGACTCAATGAACATGAGTTTAAGCAAACTCTGGGAGATAGTGAAGGACAGGGAAGCCTGGAGTGCTGCAGTTCATGGGGTCTCAAAGAGCTGGGGATACAATTAAGTGACTGAACAGCACCATCCGCAATGTTTTACTAATTGTATTATCATTACTTATTACTATCTTCAGATATATTCTTCTGACCTCTTTCCTTTTCGAGGTGACGGGAGTTTTATCTAACAATTTGAATCTGTTACAAAGTTAAGAGGCTCTAGGAAATGTCAATAGAATTCTCTTCAAATATTGAAGCATCTAGGAATTGTGGGAAAACAGTTCAGTTCAGTTGCTCAGTCGTGTCTGACTCTTTGTGACCCCATGAATCGCAGCACGCCAGGCCTCCTTGTCTATCACCAACTCCCAGAGTCCACCCAAACCCATGTCCATCGAGTCAGTGATGCCATCCAATCATCTCATACTCTGCCATCCCCTTCTCCTCCTGCCCTCAATCTTTTCCAGCATGAGGGTCTTTTCAAATGAGTCAGCTCTTCCCATCAGGTGGCCAAAGTATTGGATTTTCAGCTTCAACATCAGTCCTTCCATTGAACACCCAGGACTGATCTCCTTTAGGATGGACTGGCTGGACCTTCTTGAAGTCCAAGGGGCTCTCAAGAGTCTTCTCCAACAACACAGTTCAAAAGCATCAATTCTTCAGTGCTCAGCATTCTTTATAGTTCAACTCTCACATTCATACACGACCACTGGAAAAACCATAGCCTCGACTAGATGGACCTTTGTTGGCAAAGTAATGTCTCTGCTTTTCAGTATGCTATCTAGGTTGGTCATAGCTTTCCTTCCAAGCAGTAAGTGTCTTTTAGTTTCATGGCTGCAATCACCATCTGCAGTGATTTTGGAGTCCAGAAAAATAAAGTCAGCCACTATTTCCCCATCTATTTGCCATGAAGTGATGGAACTGGATGCCATGATCTTCATTTTCTGAATGTTGAACATTAAGCCAACTTTTTCACTCTCCTCTTTCACTTTTATCAAGAGGCTCTTTAGTTCCTCTTCACTTTCTGCCATAAGGGTGGTGTCATCTGCATATCTGAGGTTACTGATATTTCTCCCAGCAATCTTGATTCCAGCTCGTGCTTCTTCCAGCCCAGCGTTTCTCATGATGTACTCTGCATATATGTTAAATAAGCAGGGTGATAATATACAGCCTTGACATACTCCTTTTCCTATTTGGAACAAGTCTGTTGTTCCATGTCCAGTTCTAACTGTTCCTTCCTGATCTGCATACAGGGAAAGCAGGGATTCTTATTATTAGAGTTGAGGGGAGCCTATCTCCTCCCCAGTTCTGCCGAGCAACTCAAAACTGTAAGACTCTGTTGGGGATAGCAGTAGAGTTGCACAGTGGGTTTCCCCAACTGATAGCCATATCCAGTGCCTTGGGGAAAGCCTGAGAAGCTATGCCCAACAGAGATGGTATAATTATGAATGAGAGAGTGAGAGAGACATCTAACTATAAAGTCAGAAGTAGTTTGCTGACCACAAGTAGGTTGTCACTCATCCAAATTTGTACATGGCATTAGTTTCAGTATAAAGACCCTGGCCCCCTGATTTTTAATCTGGTGGTATTCCACTCAGTCATCCTCCTTCTTCCCCTTCCTTACTTACAGTAATTCTCAGAGGAATGAGATCATTTATTTTACTTAGTACAGAAAGATTTCTGGAATATATGCTTTGGTGTCAAAGCATATATTTGCTGACTTTAATTTGTTATAGGTGACTGTGGTGGTGGTAGTGGTGGGGTCAATATTGAGATCCAGCATCTTCAATAAATCATCATCTAGATAAAGAAGGACAGATTTGAATCACAGTAAACTCAGGTGTGCAAACAAATCCCTTCTTCATCTAGCACAACTTAATTGGTGAAGTTGATGCTCTCGTCCTGTAAGGCAGACAGGACATTCTCTCTCAGTGATTACTTAAGCCTTCTACCTCTCCTCTCTTCTGTTGTCCTCTTTTGCTTTCCCCTTCTTTCTTCTGTAGTTGCATCAGAATTCAGAAGGTTTATGTAAGACCTAGAACCCAGGAGAAAGGCCTCTGATTTCTAGTCTCTGTCATACTAATTGTAGAATTCTCACTTTAAATGGGTATTATTATCTTAAAGGGCTTCTCTGATGGCTCAGCAGGTAAAGAATCTGACTGCAAAGCAGGAGACCCAGGGGACATAGGTTTGATCCCTGGGTTGGAAGATCCCTGGAGGAGGAAATGGCAACCCACCCCAGTATTCTTGCCTGGAAAATCCTAAGGCCAGAGGAACCTGGCAGGCTACAGTTTAAGGGCCACAAAGAGTAGGACATGACTGAGAGACTAAGCACAGCACAGTCTTTTGAAGTTGGGGAGCTCTCTGCTTCTGCATCCTTACAAGTGAAGGAAGCCTTGCCAAAGCTGAAGACCTTTGTGCATGGGTCTTAGCTTTCTATATAAAACACAAAATTATCTACTCTGAGTGTTGGCTGCCTGAAAGGGGCACTTTGATACTTAATTCCCTTTCAGTCTGAGGCATTTCTCTTCCCTACCTATCATCTCTTTTGATCTTCCACAATATACTGTTAATGTCCATTAAATGCAAAAGTCAAATTATTAGCAACCTAAAAACTACCTTTCTTCACAGATAGAGACATAAAAATGAGGAAACATACTCGATCCCTTATGCTGAAATCTATTTCTCCTTTATTTACTATGCCAAAGCCTTTGACTGTGTGGATCACAATAAACTGTGGAAAATTCTGAAAGAGAAGGGAATACCAGACCACCTGACCTGCCTCTTGAGAAATCTGTATGCAGGTCAGGAAGCAACAGTTAGAACTGGACATGGAACAACAGACTGGTTCCAAATAGGAAAAGGAGTATGTCAAGGCTGTATATTGTCACCCTGTTTATTTAACTTCTGTGCAGAGTACATCATGAGAAATGCTGGACTGGAAGAAACACGAGCTGGAATCAAGATTGCCAGGAGAAATATCAATAACCTCACATATGCAGATGACACCACCCTTATGGCAGAAAGTGAAGAGGAACTAAAAAGCTTCTTAATGAAAGTGAAAGTGGAGAGTGAAAAAGTTGGCTTAAAGCTCAACATTCAGAAAACGAAGATTATGGCATCTGGTCCCATCACTTCATGGGAAATTGATGGGGAAACAGTGGAAACAGTGTCGGACTTTATTTTTGGGGGCTCCAAAATCACTACAGATGCTGATTGCAGCCATGAAATTAGAAGACGCTTACTCCTTGGAAGAAAAGTTATGACCAACCTAGATAGTATATTCAAAAGCAGAGACATTACTTATGGCAGAAAGTGAAGAGGAACTAAAAACCCTCTTGATGAAAGTGAAAGAGGAGAGTGAAAAAGTTGTCTTAAAGCTCAACATTCAGAAAACGAAGATCATGGCATCCGGTTCCATCACTTCATGGGAAATATATGGGGAAACAGTGGAAACAGTGTCAGACTTTATTTTTGGGGGCTCCAAAATCACCGCAGATGGTGAGTGCAGCCATGAAATTAAAAGACGCTTACTCCTTGGAAGACAAGTTATGACCAACCTAGATAGCATATTCAAAAGCAGAGACATTACTTTGCCAACAAAGGTTCATCTAGTCAAGTCTATGGTTTTTCCTGTGGTCATGTATGGATGTGAGAGTTGGACTGTGAAGAAGGCCGAGCACTGAAGAATTGGTTCTTTTGAACTGTGGTGTTGAAGAAGACTCTTGAGAGTCCCTTGGACTGCAAGGAGATCCAACCAGTCCATTGTGAAGGAGATCAGCCCTGGGATTTCTTTGGAAGGAATGATGCTAAAGCTGAAACTCCAGTACCTTGGCCACGTCATGCAAAGAGTTGACTCATTGGAAAAGGTTCTGATGCTGGGAGGGATTGGGGGCAGGAGGAGAAGGGGACAACCAAGGATGAGATGGCTGGATGGCATCACGGACTCAATGGACGTGAGTCTGAGTGAACTCTGGGAGTTGGTGATGGACAGGGAGGCCTGGTGTGCTCCGATTGATGGGGTCGCAAAGAGTCGGACACGACTGAGTGACTGAACTGAACTTAAAACTTGGAGCCATTCTAAACTTCCTTGATGAAATCTGCCTTTATATTTGCATTACATTTCTATGTAACTTATCAGTTTATATTACTGACCTACTCAATCATATTCAATAAAATGTTGCCAGGGGGGAGAGTAAGAGAGAAAGTGAGAGAATCCATCCCCCCTTGCAAAAAAAAAAAAAAGTCTGACTCAGAGAAAGCATCAGAGAAAAGTCAGAAATGATAGCTTTCAAGACGGGTCTTGAGTCCTGCTGGGCATGCATCTATACCCTATAACTTTAGCATCTGTGGCAGAAATCATTATTACAGATATTTATCTGTATGGAGGGAATGGAATCTAGGTAAGATCCAAAATGCACATTTCTGAGAGGGGCCTGGTACACTTTGTGAATAGGGAAAAACATCCTACAACCCACCTTAGGGACAATCATGCAGAAGTCTAGTTATTTCTACAGAGAAGAATTAGGCACCAAAACAATGAAGGCTCCATAGTGTGGGAAGAAAGGCTTAATGGAACACTTTCAAATAACTACTTTATTGTCAGTTCTTGTCACTGATGAGCTGTATAGTTTTGGGTATAATACCCATAGAGCCTCAGCATTTTCTAATCTTAGCTTATAAAACTGGTCTGCTGTTCTACAGTGACACTTTGAGAACTTCAGAAGAGTTGAAAATAACAGCAGCTCACTAGGTCTACGCTTTGCATATATCCTATAAAATAAGGAAGAACAATAAGAGGAACAAATGAAGCGACATAAACCCTGCAATCTCAGCATAACTAAAACACAGAGGACGATCAAACTTTACAATAACTGGAGAAATAAAACTCATCAAATCTTGGTGATCTCTCACTCATACTCCCATCAAATGCTGACAAGTTTGAAAAAAAACTATAAGAACATGAGAAGATGGAAGGTAAAGGTACACAAAGATTTCTCAAAACCACAGCCAAAAAGAGAAAGTTGACCTTAAGTGTGCAAATACTTCAAAAATGTCTATAGACAAATATAATTTTTGATGACAAGAAAGATGCTTAAAAGTACACATGATTTCAAATGGCAGCTTTTGAAAGGCATGGCTTCAGGGAGAGGAACAACGAAAGGAAAGGGAGATGATTCCCTTGACAAATAGAAAAGGAGAAAAGAAACAAACTGGAAAAGTTTAGAGTTTTGGAAGGGAACAAACAAGATGAAAAGACTAACAAAAAATAAAAGACATGGACCATATTCCTCACTCCTCCTCCTCTCTCCCATTCTCTCTCTCTTTCTCTCTCTCTCTCTCACACACACACACACACACATACACACACATTCCACTAAAGAAATGGACTTCAGAATTGGCAGAAGAGGGCAGCATTGAATTAGAAATCTAAATATTATCAATCTTTAAAAATCCATGGGAAACAAGAATCTATTATAAATTATAATATCTATTCCTTAAATAGAGAACAGTCAACTCAATAAAGCCGGTATAAACTCTCCCTCAAAAAATAATCATAAAGTAGAAATAACTTGCAAGACAACGTTGAAGAGTTAATTCCATATAAATGAGCAAGCCTTTGGAACTATGAAAAATCACCTTGAATCAGAAATTCAAAAGGCAGAAACAAAAATATAAGAAAAAGAAGAAAGGATAGTTCATCAAACCAATGAAATAAAATGATTAAAATAAGCAAAGTTGTTTCAGAAATTAAGGCTAAATTGCAAGATTCTCAGGCAAAAATAGATTTAATTGAAAATTTAATAAATGGTATGGAATAAAGGTAGGAAATATCCAAGATAATGGAAATGAGATACATCAAGAAGGGAGAAAGACAGAAAAAAACTGTTAGCAATGGGAAACAGGCAAAGAAGAAATAACATACATATAATTGGATGGCCAGAGCAAGAAAACCAAAGTAATTTAGTGTACCTAATATTTTGAAAGTGTCATTCAATACTATTTCCGGAAACAAGAGAAAACTTAAATCTACATAATGAAAGGATGCATAAAATTATTGGCAAAGTAAACATGGGTGATCAACACTGAGATAATAATAAAAAACTATTATACTTCAAAGATAAAAGAAAAATCCTTACGGCTTCAAGAATACACACACGTCTTACGCTGATGACACAGACACACATCACACACTGGTAACACAGACTACTTGTGGGCCATCAAAAAATTGATCTCATATTAAGTTACAAAGAAAACAGTAATGTGTTTCATAAAATAGAAAAATATAACTTATTTTCTGATTACTATGCAAAAAAAAAACACAATAAACACTTAGCTATCACTGCTGCTACTGCTGTTGCTAAGTCGCTTCAGTTGTGTCCGACTCTGTGCGACCCCATAGATGGCAGCCCACCAGGCTCCGCCATCCCTGGGATTCTCCAGGCAAGAACATTGGAGTGGGTTGCTATTTCCTTCTCCAATGCATAAAAGTGAGAAGTGAAAGTGAGGTTGCTCAGTCATGTCCAAATCTTCACGATCCCATGGACTGCAGCCCACCAGGCTCCTTCATCCATGGGATTTTCCAGGCAAGGGTACTGGAGTGGGGTGCCACTGCCTTCTCCGAGCTATCTCTGAGAAAATTAAAAATTCCAAACTCCCTTCCATCTGTAATCGAAAACTACCTCATGTAAAAGGAAAGTACACATTGAAAATACAGAATCTAAAAAAATTAATGATAACGAAAACACTGATTATTAAGAATCTACGGATACACTTAAAGCAATGATTTTCAGAAACTGAATAGCCAAAAATACTCTCATAAATAAAAATGAAACAATGAAAGTTAAAAACTTGAATATTCAGCTCAACAAAAATATATAAACAATGTATAAGAAAACAGACTAAAAGAAAGCACAAGGGAAAATAACACAGATATAACCAAAAGTTACTAAAGTACAGAATGGCAAAAGCACAGAGAGAAATCACTCTTGCACAGGTGCATGGGAAAGGCTGACAGCTGAAGCATGCTCTTCCATGCAGGAAGACTGCAACCTGAACACTGCTGCTGCTGCAGTTGCTAAGGTGCTTCAGTCATGTCCGACTCCATAGACGGCAGCCCACCAGGCTTCCCCGTCCCTGGGATTCTCCAGGCAAGAACACTGGAGTGGGTTGCCATTGCCTTCTCCAATGCATGAAAGTAAAAAGTGAAAGTGAAGTCGCTCAGTCATGTCTGACTCTTTGCGACCCCATGGACTGCAGCCCACCAGGCACCTCCATCCATGGGATTTTCCAGGCAAGAGTATTGGAGTGGGGTGCCATCGCCTTCTCTGAACCTAAACACAGGTAATGCTAAAGGATTTACAGATGGAGTACATTATATACAACAATAAACCTAAACTCAGTTCAAGACCTAACTAGACTGACTAAACACCTCAATGGCTTGCCAGAAGAAATATATGCCTGTTTCTAGGCAAAAATATTATTTACCTCAGCCTCAACTGATCTATACACAATGTCTACCATTCAATCAAAAATGAAAAGATGCTAAAAAGCAGAAAATGTACCCACTGCTACGAGAGAAGGCAATCAGCAGAATAATGCTCAAAGGTAAACCAGATGTTGAAAACATCAGAGAGGGAATCAAACATAAATATAATTAACATGCTAAAGGCTCCAGTAAATTAGTAAGCAGTGTTCATAAAAAATAAAAACATGGGTAATTTTGGAAGAAATAAACTATAGGAAATATCCATTCCTAGATGAATCCTCAAAAGAAAAATTGGTAACAGCATTCTTGTTGGACTCCTTGGTAGACTGGCACAGCTGAGGAAATAATCAGTTAAGGTGAAGGATAAGTCATCCGCAATTACCCAAAGGAAACATAAGAAGAAGAAAGAATGGAAGTGCAGAGACACTAAAGAGTATCCTAGAGCTGTGAGACAACATCAGGTCATCTGTCAGTAACAGGAAAGAGAGACCTAATATATCCAAATTCTGTGGGTTTTTCCCCCCCCTAAAAAACCCTCACAATATATATATGCTGTTTGAGCAATAAAAACACCAGGAAATATTGCAAAGACTCAGAAGTCAACATCAAGTGGCTTCCAATGGCCAAATCTAGGAAATTTTAGGTAACAAAATGATGACGGTAATCAGTTATAACCCACAGATTAAAATAAGACTCCGTGGCTTTATCCTGATATATACTGATATTTATATAAATGTACATTTATACATTTATATGCTGATATGAACAAATAGATAAGACAGCTTTTCTTTATAGCATAAGTTCAACTAAGTCATGTGGAAGAAATCGTGGAACTAGAAAGTCATCATTTGAGAACATCACAGTAAAAATTGTTTCAGGCAAAATTGATTAGTGAATGCTAAAATTAGTGGGTGGAAGTCTGATGAGAAACAGGATTTTTATATTATCTCAAAATATCGCCACACAATATACTTACAAGTGGAAAAAAATAATAAGTACAGTGAGGAAACCAAGCATATGTCCCCTTAAAGTGATGTTAACATTATCAGTAATGTCACAGTTCAACAAGTGCTTCCTGATATGTTTTAAAAAGAACAAAATATCAATTTTTCAGTATTTTTTCAAAAAATTAAAATCAGAAAGAAATCACGTAGAGACAGCAGACAAACTTCCACTGAGGATCAGGCTATGAAATAAACAGCCAGTGCTTCTCAAACATGCTGAGGTCATGAAAACAAGGCAAGATTAAGGAACTGTCCCAAATTCCAGGAGACACTAGGCAAAAGCATAATAACTAAATCCAGTGTGATATCTTGAATTGAATACTAGACCAAAAGAAATGGGATTAGTGGGAACTTGGTGATATTTAAATAAGGTCTATAGATTAGATAACGATAGTATATGTATAGTATTGTATCAGTCCTACTGAGATATAACTGTTGGGGATTCTGGGCAAAGAATATTTGACAAGTCATTTTGCAACTTTACTGTAAGCCTAAAATTAATTTAAAGTAAGTTGTTAAAATTTTTTAAGTAAAAAAGTCAATACGTAAAGTGACAAAATACTAGGCTGCTGCTAGTGGTCATACTTTTCAATGGACTTTTCAATGCACAAATGTAACCACTTCCCTCCCTGTTCAAAACCTTCTGAGCCTCTGGCCTTCCTTATCTGGTCCCTGATGGCCTCAGCAAACTTGGCTCTTGTTCTTCACAACACCTATCCTAGACTTCCACCATCTCCAACTCTTCAAATGCATGGTGCTCCCTCGAGTCTATGGAGGTTCAGGAGCCTCCTTCTCCGAACCCATAAGACCAGTGCTGGATCTAGTGTTTCAGATAGATAGACCATACTTTTTAATACTTTTCCTAAATGACGGAATTATTTTCAGTTGAAATTGCATAAGAATTCATACTATTATAATTGTTATTTTCCTATTGTGTTCACTAGTTTAAAAACAATGCACAATTTTAAAAGAACAGATGCCAATTTCAACGGCCTGTACACAATCTTTAAAGATTTCACGTAGAAATTAAAATCTCTTCTTACCTGTAATAAAAGTCTTACTGGTTTTTGTTTTGAATTTTGAATCAAATAAGAGGCCACTTGGCAGGAAATAACTTGTCCTGTCATCCTCCCAACCATTGTGCTTATTTGGAATCTATTGTTTAAATTCAGGAATACATTGTACTGCAGAGGGTGGAGATAACATCAGAGGAGAAGGCATCTCTACTGTTATGAATTGACGGTGGGAACCGGTGAGTGCAGTCAGGCGTGTGTTGGGGGATGGAGGAGTTGGGGGTGGTGAGTTGACGATATACCTGAGAGTTCTCTGAATTAACTCACAGAGTGAAAGATTTCCTAAAGGCAAAGCATCAAAATGTGCCAACTTCTTGTTTATGTATATATTATTTAAACTAGACCGTAATATCAGCAATTTCTTAGGATTTACACCAAGAAATTATTTTGGAAAGAAGGAGACTTTTATTGCTGACATTGCCTAGAATTTATCATCACATGGAGATATTAAAAAAAGAAACCTAACTTTTAGTTGCTTTTGTTCTTATCTCTAATTTCCCCACAAGGCCTCCCCTCACTGGCTGCTCCTCCCTTCATCTTACCTGTGGAACGCTACTGCAGAGCACTCTGTTTCCTTTTTTCATTACATCTGTCGCCCTGCTTTGTAATAGTTTATTGATGTATCTATATCATATAGGATATTTTGAGCTTTAGAAGGCAGAAAGGCCTTATTTATTCATAGATGCACAATTAGATTCTTAATAACTGTTTGCTGGAAGAATGATTCAATGAATACATGCATACAAGAAATGGGCCAAGATCCCAACATATAGGCCCATGACAAAGGTAAAAACTTCCAACTTTACCACTGCTCAAACTCTTTAGGCTTTACAGATGGAGCCTGTGTAGACTTCTGATACTGTGGAGGAGACGATCCCAGTTGAAGGCTGTGCTTTCTTGTCTGCACAGCATAATCAGTGCTGGAGCACAAGGTGGTGTCCGACAATGATGTCCCGTCTCTGCCACTTAATGGTAACATTTGAAATGTCTGTAAACTTGCTTGACTTCACTGAGCCTCAGCTTCCTCATCAGTAACAAGGGGTAGAATTCTTACATGACAGGGTTCTTTGTTGTCTAGTCCCTGGCATAAAGTCTGGTTATGATGGCTACCATCCCATTCCCTTTTCCCTGTAAAGTGAGCTTCAAAACACTCCCAATTCATTCATAAAATTAAAAAGACATTTTATATGTACCATAAGATTTCCTTTAAGATAAGCAACATATGTTACAGTTTCAGGATGTAGTGGTTGTAAATAATTTTCATCAACTACAAGATTCAATCCTGGAAGACCAGGCTTCCCTTGATGTTATCAGGAGCATCAGGAAGTGGAGACCTGATCCTAAACCCCTGCTGGAGGCCTGCCTAATACCAATAGAAGGCCATGGAGTCCCAAAGCCAGAATTAACCAGCATCAAGTTTGCTCCTTTCAATAGATACTTAATTGGTGTCTGTTAATCAGCCTGACTGGCTTCCAATAATCACAATTTATTTTCCAACTTGACAGGACATGCTTAGAGGAAGAGAAAAAGAGAGCACACAGGGGGATAAGTGTAGCAATGCATAGATAATCAACATTTTTAATTGAATTTCAGGTTTGAACTTCAGCCTTTCATTGGAGATTCTATATCGGGTCTATCACAAGCAGAATAATTCTACTCCTTTTCCCATTATTTTAAATTGGCCAGCAAACAAAAGAAAACCGTGATGTCTGAGCACATATGTTTCTTGGGTAAATTAACTGAAGTGATGGAAGCGATAGTTTAATCCAATGCTGCCTATGAGAACATTCTGCAATGCTGAAAATGTTCTGCTCTGCATTGTTCTGTTCTGTATTATGTAATGTGGTAGCTCTCAGCCACATGTTGTTCCTGGGCACCTGAAATGTGCATAGTGAAGGTGAGGAGCTGAATTCTTAATTAATTTAATTTTAAAGAATGTAAATGTAAATAGTCACATATGGCTAGTGACTACTGTAATAGAGAGTGAAGATAAGAGGCTACAATCAAAGCAAAGTCTATTGACTATCATCATGCTTTCAGAGTACTGGTGCTGGGGCTGCATTGCTATGAAGTCTGCCTGCCTCCATGCAACACACTCTCCTGAAGGGTTCTGTCTAGTTTGTGCTCCTCCAAGGTGTCTCTAAATTGCTCCCTCTGGTTTCTAGCTATTCTTCACTGACGTCTACTTCATAAGCTGCCCTCGGCCTAGTTTCCTAATGCCTTTGCAGGCGGTTTGTCTCATTGTTTTCTGCCCTGTGTACATTTCGATTTAGGAAATAACTTTCCAGTTTTCTTTGGAAACCTGTCTCTTCTCTTCCCTTACCCTAGACTCAGTGGATTGGGTACAGCTGACTCTATCCTGGGATGCTAGGATTGACTGCACACTGTGAGCAAGCCAAGCAAAGCATTTTGTCCCTCTGACCTCAGTAATTGGTGCAGAGACTGACACATGGAATAAATCTATCCAACGAGACAATCATGGAATCACTTGCTGGGGTCATTATAAAAGTGAAGCTCCCTTTCCACTGGGATTGCCGAATTAACAGAATGGAAATATGAAGTGTCGGTGGTCATTAGTCATCATGAGAGAGGAGGATGCAATTGGAGAAGGACATTCTTGATGCTACCTTAAAACACCTGGATCCAGGTACACCTAAAGATATGTACACCTAAAGCTATTATCGCAACAAACTGTGGAAAATTCTGAAAGAGATGGGAATACCAGACCACCTGACTTGTCTCCTGAGAAATTTGCATGCAGGTCAGGAAGCAACAGTTAGAACTGGACATGGAACAACAGACTGGTTCCAAAAAGGGAAAGGAGTATGTCAAGGCTGTGTATTGTCACCCTGCTTATTTAACTTATATGCAGAGTACATCATGACAAATGCTGGGCTGGATCAAGCACAAGCTAGAATCAAGATTGCCAGGAAAAATAACAATAACCTCAGATATGCAGATGGCATCACCCCTGTGGCAGAAAGTGAAGAACTAAAGAGCCTCTTGATGAAAGTGAAAGAGTAGAATGAAAAAGTTGGCTTAAAGCTCAAATTCAGAAAACGAAGATCATGGCATCTGGTCCCATCACTTCATGGCAAATAGATGGGGAAACAGTGGAAAGAGAAAAAGACAGTTTTGGGGGGCTCCAAAATCACTGCAGATGGTGACTGCCACCATGAAACTAAAAGACGCGTGCTCCTTAGAAGAAAAGTTATGACCAACTTAGCGTACTAAAAAGCAGAGACATTACTTTGCCAACAAAGGTCTGTCTAGTCAAAGCTATGGTTTTTCCAGTAGTCATGCATGGATGTCAGAGTTGGACTACAAAGAAAGCTGAGCACCGAAGAGTTGATGCTATTGAACTGCAGTGTTGGAGAAGACTCTTGAGAGTCCCTTGGACTGCAAGGAGATCCAACCAGTCCATCCTAAAGGAAACCAGTCCTGAATATTCATTGGAAGGACTGGAAGCTGAAGCTGAAACTCTAATACTTAGGCCACCTGATGTGAAGAACTAACTCATTTGAAAAGACCCTGATGCTGGGGAAGACTGAAGGTGGGACGAGCAGCAGATGACAGAGGATGAGATGGCTGGAGGGCATCACTGACTCAATGGACATGAGTCTGAGTAAACTCCGGGAGTTGGTGATGGACAGGGAGGCCTGGTGTGCTGCAGTCCCTGGAGTCTCAAAGAGTTGGACATGACTGAGTGACTGATCTGAACTGAAAGATATGTACACTAATAAATTTTTTTCTCCTTTCCTTCCATCTCCCACCTTCCATCTTTCCCTTTATTTTTTTAACTTAAGCAAGTTTGAGTTGGGATTGCAGAACATTCAAATAAAAAGGATTCTAAGATACAATTCACTGAACCAACTTTCTAAAAATTTGACCTCCTTCCACACCTCCTTTATCTTCACAGTGCTACTATAAATGTACCTTCTAGTGGAATCCAGCACATTTCTCCACCTCCCTTCACTGTGTCTTTGCTTCTGGTGTCTTTTCCATGCCCATCATTAATACTTTCTTTTGTTCTTTTTTCCAAATAAACTTCTGAGTTCATTGTCGAGGTCAAAGCCCCTTTCCCTCTGATTCTCTAGCTCACCTCCTCTCCCTCCTATAAGCTCTTGCACACCACTTAAACCACACTTACTCTCCTGCACTCACTGTACTCTATGAGTTTGCTTTTTGCACCAGCAAGACTCAGAGCCTCCTTGAGGGCATACACTGCATTGAATCCATTTTTATCTCTTGCAAATAACCTCTCTCAGGACAAAGTGCAGTGTGGGTGTGTTTGCACATGTGTCTGTGTATATAAATACTGGCAGACAATGTGAGAGGCAGCCTTGACAAGAAAACCACTAAAATTTGGCTTGAGTGCAGAAGCTCCATAGGGGTGGGGGAAAAAGAGATTCTACTCTTGGATGGTGCCCAAAAGGTCTCATGTGCACTGGGATCCAGCACAATGCAATACCTCCAAAGGAACCAGGGCTAGACCTACCCAGAGTTCTTAGAGGTTTCCTGGGGCAGGGGTAGGGGGGAGGCAGGGGCTTGCTGTAGCTTGCTATGAGGCAAGAACAGAGGCCTCAGGGAATACTGATTGGTATCAGTTCAGTTCAGTTCAGTTCACTCACTCAGTCGTGTCCGACTCTTTGAGGCCCCATGAATCGCAGCACACCACATCTCCCGGTTTATCATCAACTCCTGGAGTGCCCTCAAACTCATGTTGAGTCAGTGAAGCCATCCAGCCATCTCATCCTCTGTCGTCCCCTTCTCCTCCTGCCCCAAATCCCTCCCAGCATCAAGGTCTTTTCCAATGAGTCAACTCTTCTCATGAGGTGGCCAAAGTATTGGAGTTTCAGCTTTAGCATCATTCCTTCCAAAG